>VURO01003782.1:38384-59971 GCA_015108175.1 Pelvicachromis taeniatus | reverse complement strand
CCCTTGTCAGACGGAATTGTCGCGGAAGTGAGAGGGAAAGAGGACCCAGGCGCGGTTTTTAGACTGAGGTGAAAAGAGAGTGCGTTTACTTACAGTGCTCCAAAACGTATTCCAACAGTTCACAAATAATGCAGTTCCCAATTGTGCTCCTCCTTTACTCCCGAGTGTCTCCTTGTCTGTGGTAGCCCAGTGCACGAGTGGTGCTCCCCGAAACTTCTCTCCGCCCGACTCGCCTCGAGAGGAAGTAAAAGATCAGAAAATCACAGTTAGCAGGTTCGCTAGCCAAAAGTTCCAGTTCAGTGTAATAATCCCACTTCATGGTCGCTGCATCCAGCTTAAATGCCGCTGGTCGTAGATGACAGCTGATTGGAAACAGCTGGCCGAGTGATGAGACGCGGGAGGACCAACGACAGCGCGGAGGGACTTCCGGGTCGAAGGTCACCCGGCTACTATTGGGTAGCGTTTATTTGTCGTGACATGTTTTCAAACCAGTGTTTATTAGAAACGGGCGTCAATAAGAGACAGGCCACTATTAGAAGATATACAGTATTCACAATTCAAATTTATGAAAATTAAAAACTGTAATTACAACTATCAACCCAAGTTTAAAATTTTATTAGTAGGCATTCATCATTTTTTCATTTCAACGATGGGATTTCAGCTAAACTAAAAATAAAAAATAAGCCCATATTGCTACTTTTTACACTTCATAAACATTTAAATCTTATATTAAGAAGCACCTTTGACTGCATCGTAATTTTATCCAAAAGCAACAAAAACCGTCATGTGAGAGAATGAGGAGTGATTGTAGGTAGGTAGGTTTAGAAGTAGAATGGAGAAAATGTGGGAAGAGAAGAGTCGTGAGTGACATACAGAGAAAGGCAGGGAGAAAACAACTTGGTTGCTGAGGTGTCAGCAGCATCCTGTAGGATAGTTAGGAGCAGTATGTGTTTAATTAATTAGCCCGTATGGAAGCAGCATGTTTTCATCGGGGTCTCTGTCAATACAACTTCATCCAAAGCTTGGCAACCTTCTGCAACCTACTACAGCTCCTGTGATCTTATAGAGATAAAGACCATGGACATCCAAGATGTGCCCGCAATGATTGAGAAGGGTGGAGAAGGTCTCCAAATATCAGCTGACATAAATATAAACTTTCACTTAATAATATATTGCATGCTATTAATTGTTGTAATGACAGAAGTACAAAGCATTATTAGGGCCGCATAAAAAAAACCCACTGAATATTAAAGATCATTTTGAGAATAAAATTGAAATTTAGAGAAAAAAGTGAAAATGTGCTGATTACAGTTGTTTTTTAAGACTGTACCCTCTACAAAATGCCTTGTGTAGATGACTTAGTTAAACAAATTGATCAGTTTGACCAGTTTCATTGATACAACATACATCTTCTTTATTGCACGAGGGTGTAACCATCGATAACCTTGCATCTGTCCATTATCAGTCATGTCATTTTGTACAAATCCACTCGTCCAACTTTGTGTGTTTTTTTTTTTCCATCTGACCAGTTGCAGCTTTCCGCACCATCTTTTCAACGTCCTTACACTTTATCACCGCGCTGTGTTTAAGTGCTAAAAGAGAAATAATCTCCTTCTAAAACTGGCAGTTTGTATTGAAAGAACAACTGTAATCTCCACCTTTCGACTTTTTTCTCAAAATCGATTTTTGATTTTATTCTTGAAATTTTGACTTTTATATCAAAATGATAAATACATATTTTTTTTTCTTAATGAGGCCCTAATACTGTCATGCAGAAGTGCTTGTAGGGTTTTTTTTTTTGTTTTGTTTTTTTTTACCTAGGATTCCATACAAAACTGGAGGTTGCAAGAATGTGATTCACTTATGATCTAAATGGAAGAAGATAACATGGACAAGTTGTTAAACTACTACACTAACTTGCTTAAATAAAACATACGAATAAAGATTTTATCGTCTCTTTCAGGATGCCTCAATTGCACATCGTTTCCACGTTATGAGAGAGAAGCACCCTGAGAAGTTCAACAGCAGGTAAGTTTCTATTTTGTTCTTTTGGGCCATTGAAGCTATTGCCATTGGGCGAGAGGCAGGACACACATCCTGGACCAATAAATGACAGGACTCACCCAGAAAGACAGACAACCATTCTCTGTCACATCCACATCTATGGCTAAATTCAAATCACCAATCAACTTAATGCACAAAATCCTCAAAGAAGGGCCCTGCTTAAAATCAATATCTCTTTAAAAACGTATAGATCAGTGGTTCACCAGTTTTTCAGCTGGACCACTATCTTGGCATTTTTTGAAACATCCTTTAGTTGCATTGAAAAAAAAAAAAAAAAAAATTGACTGCAGTTAATACAGAAATACAACTTCAGAGTGCGTGTTACTGAAAAAACAAAGGAAGGAACTAGTACTTCTGCAATTAATATTTTGAGACAACACAGTGGGGTCAGTCTGTGTCCCTCTAGCTAAAGCATACACTTTGAAATGCCTCTCAGTTTCTTTTGGATGTTACGATGAGTTTGACATAAAATTAGGCATAATTTTTGCACCAGCGGGATGGAAATGGAAATGGCAAGGGTGAAAACTATCTATAGTAGAGGAACAGTATCTGAAAGTCATAAGCAAATATCCAGCAAAGACCTGACACAGAACCTGAGATATACATCTAACCTTGATCAATCGACCGTTGCATGACAATAATCCCACAAACACAGAAAAAAGCATCATCAGTCATGGACTGGCCTTCCCAGAGCCCACACCGTGTGGGGTCATCGTGACAAAATGGAACAAAAAGCAGCTGACATCCAAAGAAGACCTTTGAATGTGCTTCAAGAAGCTTGGATAACTGTTCCTGAAGGCTGCTTAAAGCAGTGTTGCCCAACCTTTTGGAGCCACGGCACATATTTCACATTAGAAAAATCACACGGCACACCACCAAACAAAAATGTCACGAAGCATATTGATCATTTTTCCCCGCGCACCAGGCATAGCGGTATTGGTTCGGTTTTTCCCCAATATACCTTTTTTTGCTTTCTTGCTGCGTTGTCTCGCTCACAACATGACTATTATGTAATTTCTTCTTCGTCTTCTGTTTTACTGGCAGTTGGCAACCTACTAAATTAGAGCAGGTAGTTGTACTGCCCTCTAATGGAAGTGAATGTAATTGTTCTGCCCGTAACTCACGGCGGTCATTTAGAGTACTAATCATGTGGAACCAGATAATCTTCCACGGCACACCTGATCATTTCTCGCGGCACAGTGGTTGGGAAACACTGGTTTAAAGAAATTACAAGAAAGTTTGTGTAACAGAGTTCAGACTGTGAAGAATCAAGGTTTTCATACCAAATAGCTACACCTATTTCACATTTTCCTTTTAAATATCAAGAAAGGAAAGATGACTTAAGACTTTTGCACAGTATTGTTCATCTGTAGCGTTGTAATTCGCTAGTGAAGGGAATCAGCAGAATGAAATCTGTCTCATTTATAACTTGTATTGGACCCCCTGCCTATTTTTAGATGGTACACCATCATTTAATGAGTGTGGCATTGATTGCAAAAGTACGGAGTTTGTGATTATCTAGTCTCTTGTTTATTTCTTTCTTGGAATAAAAAATATTATGTGACATTGCAAGGTTCAAATTTGTTCATCTACCACCCATGTCTAACAACAAACTCCTCCACTTTTATTCTCATATATGTCGTTACAAAAAAAGACATTATAATAGGTCATTTCTACCAACACGCTCAACATAAATAAATCTTAAGTTTATAAAACGTAAATAGAAAATATCAGAGAAATCAAATCACACATTTTCACAGTTTAAATCAACCTGCAGTGCATTTGCAGAACCTCTGTTTGACCCTTTTTATGACAGCAGAGCATGTTTCTTCTCAGCAGGATGAATGTGTAGGCTACATGTTTAGCATTTGTGATTACCTCGAGGAGATGCGTTCACCTTTGGAGATGAAAAAATGTGGCATCTATGTTTCCATCAATATTTAACATCTCCAATACATCTCCACTAGCGCCAGGGAGTAATTGCAGGCCTAATTGAATTTGCTTGGCTAGTTTGACATCATGGATCAGTCAGACTGATGACACACAGCCTCCTAATAATCCCATTTGTACTCATTATCATATTTTACTCTGGCCTTAGTACAACATTTAGCCAGCTATCCTTCTGCTGCATGAACATGCAGATAAGCCAGTGAAATGGTCCAAGCGGAAGTGAAGGGGGTTTCAAATAAACACAGGCCTGTTAGTGAACGCTGACAGTGATTACGACAGATGTGGCAACATGTTGGAAAAGAGCCAGCAAGCAAGAAAGGACTATATCAACTCTGAATTTCCTCATTAAACAAAGAGGGTGTTATGTGGTCATCATCCACTCCAACATGGTGCCACATCCTTTGCAGATGCTGCTAAATGATTTTCCTGTTTATCGCACTCCATCACATTGTGCGTCTGCATTTTAGACATACAGACCGCATCTCTGTTGTTTTACCCCATCTTAAGCCCTGGTGAAAAATGATTGAGATATTTTAAGAAAATTATTCTGTCTGTTATTTGAATTCAATTAATAATTCACACAGGGGAATGAGTTTAGGATCTCTCTATTACACACTATCCTTGCCAATTCAATAATGCATGATTATAGTTTTTCAAGGTAGCATAGATTTTGTTGGATTTGTCCAAAGGGCTTAAGTCCATTGGAAGTATATTGCAACTTATCACTGAGTCATTTTCCTGCAGCTGGAAGCTCTTTTTCAGGAACTTCTGTGACAACTGAAGCAAAGGGTTGCATGTCTTGAGGGGAAGATTTCATTCCACTGTTATTAAGTAGGCGTCGGTGCAAAGCGAATTAAAGAAGACTGAGCAAGTACAATGTTTTTAACAGTATTCAAAAATCTTGAAACTGATTTAATATATTAATTCACTTTAAGGTTTCACTTAAACAGTTGTCACTAAACAGAGATATGTAATAATACTTACAGTTTGCTATCAAATAAAATGAAAAGTAAAGGGGATTTCCAGTATTATACCTTGTAAGATTAATCACTATTAAAAAAAAAAATTTTAATAACCGGAAGCATTGTTACTACAAAATAAGTCTCTTTTTTGTAGTTTTAACATAAGGAAGAAAATGTTGGGTTTCATATAAAATGCAACTTATGGTTTTCATTGCTATTATAACTGATTAATTCTGGTGGCCAATCCATGTGTGAAAATGATGTATCATGCTCCCAGAACAACTCTTTCACAATCTGAGCCCGATGGATCCAGGCATTGATCCTTGGAATTTGCTGATATTCCATCAAGGAACAAAAAATCCACTGATTGAATAACCTGGTCATTCAGTATAGTCAGGAATAGAAGAGAATAAACCTTTATTATCCCACAAATGAGAAATTTGGGTGTTACAAAGCTCTTATAGCAAGAGGAATATAGAATATAGAAGGAATACACAAAGTAGTCCTATAATCATAAGCAACTGAAAATTTGTATATACAGATAAAAATGTACAGAGATATATACACAAGTGTGTGGGGGGGTATGTGAATGATCCTGGTGAAATATACAGTGAGCTGCAACTAAGTAACAGCAATTAAAAACATATAATATGTCAATAAAACAGGTGAAGAGTAGGATAACTATGTTAAACTGTGTTATAGAGTCTGACGGCTGCTGGTGGGAATGACTTGTGGTAGCGCTCTTTACTACACTGTGGGTGTAAAAGTCTACTACTGAACGAGCTGCTCAGTGCTCCTACAGTCTTGTGTAGGGGGTGGGGGGTATTGTCCATGATGCATGCTAGCTTAGACAACATCCTCTCCTCCCCAACCTGCTCAATGGACTTCAGCGGACAGTCCAGGACAGAGCTGACCCTCTTGGCCCTCTAAAGTTTCCCCCCTGTCCCTCTCTGCAATTCCACCACTCCAGCAGACCACAGCATAAAAGATGGCAGACGCCACCACAGTGTCATAGAACGTCATTAGAAGAGTCCTGTTCATCCCAAAGGACCTCAGCCACCATAGCGGGTGAAGATGATATTCACCCTTTTTGTAAAGTGCATTTGTATTCGTGGACCAATCCAATTTGTTATTGAGGTATTTGTACTTGTCCACAGCTTCAATGTCCAAACCCTGGATGTTCACTGGTGTAATGGGGGCTGGCTTCCTGCTGAAGTCGATCACCAGCTCCTTTGTCTTGCTGGCATTGATGCAAAGATGGTTCTGTTCACACCAGCTGATGACATTGTCATTAAAAAAGGATTTATTGTCCTTTCTACTCATTTAAGTTTGACCCCCTTTTTTGCTTTAATTCTTCTTCAACAAGATGCTAGAAACCTCAGAGATTTTGGTCCATATTGACATGATAGCATCACAAAGAAGCTGTAAATTTGTCAGCTACACACCCTGTGATGGGAATCTCCCATTCCACCAAATCATAAAGGTCCTCTATTGGATCTGGTGATGATATTAGAGGCCATTTGAGTGAGTCAGTTGTCATGTTGAAGAAACCAGTTTAACCTCTGATATAGTTTCTTCCTTTTGGACCATTCTCTGTAAACCCTAACGATGGTTGTGTGGGAAATTCCCAGTAGATCAGCATTATTTAAAATGGTCAGACTAGCCCATCTGACACCAACAACCAATACACATTCAAATACATTTAAACCCTGTTTTTTCGCCGTTCTGATGCTTGGTTTAAGCTTCAGCAGGTTGTTTTGACCATATTTACATGCCGAAATCCTCTGAAGTGATACCATGCTACTGGTTGATTAGATACTTGTATTAACAAACAGATGAACGTACTTCTCTTTTGATATCTCTTTAAGAATAAAAGCGAAATCTGCAGTTTTATAACTCTTTGGTGTATACCTTTGTTCCAGATTTAGTTTCAAGGTCACAATATATAATAAAAAGCAATGCATGAAACATCAGTACGATGTGTGAAGAGAGAAATTTCAAAGTGTGACTGTTTTTATATGACAGCAGTAATAAATGTTTAATGAACAAAATCTATATATTTATGTCGCTGCCGTGACCTTAAAGAAATTGCATGTTTAATCACCTTTAATTGCCAGAGAAATAACAAAATTAATCAACAGCACTAATGATGAAATGAGGGGATTTTGTTGATGAAATGCTGGGGTCATATGCTTTCTCTCCTTCCATTTTTCTCGTTCTATCTATCTCTTGTATTTGCACCTTGGGGTGATTACCAGGGTGAAGGTGTGAAGATTTGACACTCGGCAGATAGATTCATTTACTGCCACTGCCGGACCTGGAGGTGATAATGAGGTCGAGGATTAAAAGCAGACAATCAGTCGGCCCGTGACGAGGGCCGCGCCACCTCCTCCCCCTCGTGCCACTCCTCCTCGACCGCCTTGTTAAAATATACTGGTCCCTTTCCCCCGCCATTTTTTGCTGATCTCCCATGTAATTACACACTAATCTCTAACCATGGGGGAAGAGATGGATGGTGAGAGAAACAAGGAAAGAAAGGTGGAGAAGGAGACAGTTGAGAAATTAATAACTTTGTTTTTCTGTGCACAGTTTTGTCCTTTTATACTGTTAACTTTGTTCATGTTCTAACCAGTACTCAGACAACCCTGGTACAGTTTACACTTCTATCATTTCTTTTTACTTTTAACTCAAAACCCTATTTCTATTTTATAATGTAAGTCATATGAAATAAAGTCACACCAAACTGAGGCAAAATAACAGTCACAAGAAAGATCATTTTTCAGTCTTCCCTTAAGAATGATTGGTAAAAATGTTCTGGCTTGATAGTTGTACATTTCCTAAACCCTTTTTGTTTTCCTTTTTATTAGTTTTTAATTATTTTTTTTACAGTGTTTAGCATATTTTACTTATAACAGTACTTGTTTGAATTTCCCTACAGCTTACAAATTCTTCTAGAAATTATCCACCCTAATTGATATAAGCTGCTCTAAGACTTAATTGCAATGTGTGACACCAGAAAAAACAGTGCACAATACAACCCAGTGTAATCACATGGAGTGTGATAGTCTTGAACCATTGTTCCGCCACAGTGATATGAAGAATTTAACATGCACAATAAGAATAACAGTAACAAACAGAACAATTGGTCTGTTATAGTCTTATTTCATATAATATATATAGTCCTCATTTTATAAAGGATCCACACATTGTGGCTATAGCATGGTTAAATCTAGGAAAAGATGGCCATATAGGCGTTAAAATGAAGAGTTTATATATAGGCCACCATTTGTACTTGACTGAATAATTGAACATTTCCATTGTGGCTGAAGCTGTCATTGAGCATAGGTGGGATAGGACTTGTTAGACCTGATAAGCAAGAAAACGAATGAAACGCTTGTTATAGATTGAAAAGTTTGTTCTTTTTTACCATCTGGCCGAGGCCCTTCTGTGTGGAGTTTGCCCCTCACGTCTGTGTAGTTATTCTCTGGGTACTCCAGTTTCCTCACACAGTTCAGAGACTTGCAGTTACTGATGATTCTAAATTGGCTGTACCTTTAAACGTGAGTATGAATAGTTGGATGTGTCTCTGTGTAAGTCCTGCGACAGGCTGGGGACCTGTCCAGGGTGTACCCTGCCTCTTTCCCTATGGCAGCTGGGATATGCTCCAGCCCCCTGCGACGCATAATTGGATAAAAAGAGAATGGTTGGATGGATAAATGGCAGTTTGTTGTTCTTTAGCTTTCAGGTGGGTGTTAACTCAATGCCGCAGTCTTCCCAGGAGTGGGCATTTCATCAAAATTCAGCCCAGGGTTAGACCATGTAATGCTGAAAAATGAGCGCTACATCTACAGCCCTCAGGCAGCATGTTAAATGTTAAAGTTCATGACAGTACTATTAGAGAAAGGCTAATATGTCTACAGAGAAAGTCTCTTCTCTCTAAATAAAGCTAACAAAAAAAAAAAAACCATGGCAGAGCAGCTTAGGTTTGCAAAGTTGCATCTGAACAAACCATAAAATTTCTGTGACAGATGAGACCAAAGTGGAGATGTCTGGTCATCATGCACAGTCCCACATTTGGAGAAAATTAATCACAGCATATCGGCACAAACACTTCATACTCATCGTCAAGCACGGTGGGCTTGTTTTGCAACCACAGAACCTGTGCACTTCACAGCCTTTGAGTTGACCATGAACTCCTTAATATACCGAAGTATCCTAGAGTCAAATTTGAGGTCATTTGTCCGAAAAACTAAGTCTTGACGAAAATTGGGTCAGCAAATCTATAACAGAATGGCTGAAAAAGAAAAGGAACAGGATGTTGCAATGGTCCACCCAAAGTCCAGATGTCAGCCCAATTGAAATACCATAGAGAGACGTTAGAGGTGCTGAAAACACCTCTGCAAACCTTGATGAACTGAAGCAATGTTGTAGAGAAAAATGGGGAAAACATGTCTCCGTAATGATGTGAGAGACTGATAAAGTCATACAGAAAGCAATTACTTCGTGTTGCTGCTGCTCAAGGTAGTTCTTCAAGCTGCTGAATCATAGATTTTTTTCAAGATTGCATAGAGTCCTGTGAAAACTTTCTTATTCATATAACTGTATGTCAAATATGATTTTCATTTAGCTTTTTCCCACTGGCATCACTTTTCACTAAAACAATGACAACATGATAAAATCGACGAAGTCTCTGTAGCGTTTTCCACGTTAATCAGATGATAGTAGATCTGTGAGGGTAAACATCTGATTTGGGACCTTTCAGCTGCAGTGTGAAAACTGCTGTGGCCTCACCTGCAATGTTTGTTTGTTCTGTGGCATCCTTTATGGCACCTTGATGTTCCGATGATATTTGCTCTGCTTACCCAGATCTATTTTTGGTCCTGAGACATCTAACACCGTCAGCACACTCCTCCAGAGCCTCTCTGCCCCTGTGTGCCCACAGGTTCTTGCTGTGCTGTGTAACCATCCTGAGTTAACCTTTCCTGAAGGCACAGGGAAGCCCAGGCATGAAGCACTCTTTAGCATAATGAGTGTGTTCATCAAAGCACTTCGTTGTGCTGGATGGGGCTGCTGGATTCACCAACGCGCACACACACACCAGACAGCCCATGTTAATGTGTGTGTATGCATGTAGGTGCGTATGCGTTTCCTGCTGAGCTGGAAGCAGTGCCACAGGTGATGGCACTATTACACACACTCAATTACACACACACACAAGCATGGTGGACCTCAGTGGAGGCTGCCCTCATTTGAGGATGAAATCATTTCTGCGACCAAAGTGTCATCTATAATTAATGACCATTTGTGTGTAATTTAGAGGGATCTCACCTGTGGCCCTGTCCTCAGCTCAGTGGGAGCACACGCAGACACATACGCAACAAAAAAAGGTATACACTGAAGTAAACGTGCAGGTAAAAACGTGCACATGGGTGGCAAGCTTTAGGAATGTAAAAAAAACGACAAACAAAAAAAAACAATAAAGCGATGAAATTTTAACCTGTTTTAACCACGCTGATACTTATACATTAAACTAAATCACACGCCCACCTAACAAGCTGAAGCTGACAGCTCCCTGCTGATGTGTAGACTGTAGACAAATGTGTAACTAAAGTGCCTGAAGCCGTGTAAATAATATGAAACCATTAATTAACAGTATTACTGTGTTAAGTTTATTTAAGGTGTATTAAAAACCCAGAATTTCTTTTATTTCAGCTGTGAAATATTGACTTTTATTTGCTCAAAATGCACAAAATAAAATTTTTAACTCAACCTATGAACAAAACATAACCCAAAGCACTACCACTATTAACTTTGTTCATCTAAGTAACGTTATCTCGATTTAATTGAGGTTTCATGGGTTGGAGCACGTAGACATCTGAACAGATACGTTTTGTACACTGTGACTCACGAATGAAGTGAGACTGTATGTAGCAACTGGAGACGACAGAAAGTCAAAGAGATTCAGCATCTTGGACTGGCAGGAAAAATGCTAGTAGTACATAATGGGCAGGTCCCACCTTTTCTCAACTTTGAGGCAAATGACTGAAGTGACAGCCAATAACCACAAATACCTGTGGACAAAAGTATTGGGCCACACCTCTGAATCTTTGCATTCAGGTGTTTTTAGTGCAGTTGGCCCAGGTGTATAGCATGACCTAGCCATGCAGACTGCCTTTACAAACATTCACTCAATTTGACTGTGCTATATTAATGCATGAAGCTAATTTGACAGATTGCTTTTTGATATTCTTGAATCAACTGTAACTAGAAAGCACCATGGCTTACAGAACTCGAGCGCTCTGCTGACTCTGCTGCCATTACAATCAGCACAACTGTACACCGGGAGCTTTATGGCATGGGTATCTATAGCCCAGTAGCTCCTGTATGTGTAATGTGTAGGTGGCAAAATACTTTGGCTGTATAGTATATGTTTGAGGGTTACGTAGCCAACCAGTGCCTGGAAAGTCCACTTCAGCAAAGTGATGCACGATGAGCAAATCTGTTCCTGTGTGTGCAGACGAGTTTAACACTGAGCATTTCAAAGACATGGTGTTAACTAGGCCCGTTTGTTTTTGTTTGTTTGTTTGTTTGCTACCCAGTGAAAATTTATATCTGTGTATACATATGTATAATATAATACCCATATTTCTATATTTACATAGATTCTGAAGTGTATGTTAGCAAAAGGACGCCCATAGCTTCTGCTTCAAGTGTAGTCAATAACTTCATTTAAAATAAGTTTATGTCTGTAATCAATGAATTGTAAAGTTAAGTACAGGAACAGAACAACATCATGAGTACAGCGGCAACAACATACTTTTTTTATATTCACTTGGCCACTGAATTGGTGAAGCTTACAGCTCCGCTTGCGTAACTAGTTTCTGTGTTAACCAAAGACATTTAGGATGTCTGGCTCATCATTTCACTTACAGCAACGCACGATTTTAAATATCAGTTTTATCACTTGTATTTTTGTTAAGAAAAAAAGAACACACCCTTGAATCTATTGCAGTGCAACAGAATACATTTTTCAAGCTGCTCGCTACATCTCTGAAGGCAAGAAGATGCACCATGGGTCATTTCTCAAACTGCCATTCGGAGTTGGAGCGCTCCAGGCAGTGTCACGTTAAACAAAACAGTGCATTGATGCAATGCACAAAGAGTTGGTTATGTCAATGTGATATTTATCACCTCTGATCAAGAAGAAATTAGTGTGAAAATAAGGTCGTAGATCATTGTGGGTTAGATTAAGTGTCAGAGGGAGGGAGGGGGGGAGAAATCAATGACCATGTGCTTCGTGTTCAGTGTGGCCAGTCAAAAGTGCATCTAAAGGTGCTGTGGCCTCGGGACAGCCATGCTACACTGAAGCTTATCACCTATGACATCCTTTATTTGTAACCAAGCAGTGGCAGTTTTATAAACACTGTTCAGATTCAGGCTGTTTTGTTGCTTTCTTTCATTTTTTCTTTTGGCTTGTAATGTTTTTCTAAAGCTCTTTTCTTTTTTCCTCTTAGTCGCACAGTTTGTAATTTCCCTCCCTCTTTCAGTTTTGTTTCGTGATTTGTCTGTGCAAATAAACCACACCTCAGTCACTCTGGAAACCTGAGCCACTGTTTGCTTTCGGCCCGCCAGCTGTACGTACTACAGCTGATCTCACATGTACACCGCTAAAGTTATTACTGCAGTGCACTTTGCATTGATACACTGCAGCTACAGTCACAACAGAGGTGCTGCAGCTACTCGGAGAACTGCAAACCTGCTGCACATGTTATTACTGCTGATGTTGTTTTTGGTTTTTTTTTCATCCTTAAAATACAAATTGCTCTCACCAGCAATATAATTTACTTCAACGATGCCTGGAGGGATTCGACAGCATAACATCAGCCAACATTTAAGTAAATGGGTACTTTATGTTCACTTTTATTACACTTAACATAGAGTGAGGTCCTCCTAATCCTCCTTAAAAGTATCATCTTGTTCAAATGGTCTCCCTTCTAATCTCTACTGAAGATGCTCTTCATAGTCAGTCTGTCAGATGAATCCAGCGTTTGGCATCGGGCGGCAGATAACAAATGACAGTGAGATCTAGCCAATGAGATTCTCCTAATTACCTAATGACCAGGGACATGAGGTGATTTGTTGCCCCAATGAGCTTGTTAGGTTAAGTGGTGAGGATCGACAGGGCGGTCAGATGTTGTCTCTTGCTGTATCTCTTATTAGTGTGTTTTGCTTTTTTGCTGAAGATGGAAAATGACCCCCAAATACATGAAATGGCACATAACCCAGGTAGCTACCACAACCAGAACAAGATAGCTGCAGTAGGCTAACATTAGTTTTTAAACAAGAACTTCCTTCCATGTTTCTTTAGGTTGGAGTCTTTAAACGCTGAGAGCAGCTTGGTTGCACGGTCAATTCAATTTTATTTATATAGCGCCAAATCACAACATCAGTCGCCTCAAGGCGCTTTACATTGTAAGGTAGACCCTACAATAATACATACAGTGAAAAACCCAACAATCATATGACCCCCTATGAGCAAGCACTTTGGCGACAGTGGGAAGGAAAAACTCCCTTTTAACAGGAAGAAACCTCCGGCAGAACCAGGCTCAGGGAGGGGCAGGGCCATCTGCTGCGACCGGTTGGGGTGAAAGAAGGAAGACAGGATAGAGACATTCTGTGGAAGAGAGACAGAGATTAATAACAAGTATGTAGGTCAGATGTGAGGTGTTGTGTTGTGCTCGCTCCGGGTCCATTGTGTAACCGACGCCGCCAACATTACCAGAAAGCTTACATTAGAGCCTCTTATTTGGTGGAATTACCAAAACTAGAGAGGGCATAGAGAAGGGGGTAGCTTTAACATATGAAACAGGAAAAGGCCACCGTGTAATCCATTCAGTTCAACAAAGTAATTGTATTCTAATTATTACTTATTTAAGCGCTAAGTGTATTGAAATACAGTTACTCAAAGTATTTTAAATACGTAACGCCGGTACATGTATTCCGTTACTCCCCAACACTGGCTATAAGTAGTCACTAGTTATGATAAGGAGTAGGATACAAAGCACTTTCTTAACTCTGAAACAATTAACACAATCGTAGTGATTCATCAGATTTTACACTGATCCCTCTGGGGCTAGAAACTTTTTGTTACAACTTCTGTTTCCTTACTTTCCTTAATTGTCCCCAAAAAGAGGATTTTGGTTTGTAAACATTGGTACCTCGTCTCATTACGACGTGTTCACATTGAACATTAAACAAAGTTCATTTATTTGGTTAGCTTTAAACTTTGGGTTTTATTCCTTTATGTCACAAATGTTCATATTCAACACTTCCCTATGTCACTATGTCACAACCAACTTGGTGAATTTAAATGAGGAGTGATGTGAGGAAGCAATGCTGTGTTCAACAGCTAAGATGCTGATTGCAAAATGTAACAGTTGTATTTGTTATTTTCTCACCGTTTTCATCATGCCTCCGTATGTTCTACGTTTACACATTTTGGAATAAGTGCAAGGTTATATCTCCAGTTAAAAATGTAAATTTATAGACAATCTCCAGCTCAGTTTATGGCACTTATGACACGATCTGTCTTTTCACCGTTAACTCTTGTCTTTTTGTCAGTGAATGCAGTTGTTGTCTTCAAAACTCTTAATTTGCATTCCTTCTAAACACAGCAAAGCCAGTTTCAGTGCAGCAGCAGTAAGAATGGAAGGTCCAAAACGTTGCATGTACTGTATCTGGGTCCATTCTCTGCATCAACCATAAAATTTGTTTACGCTTTTCAGAGTAGCCACCTTCATTTGTTTATTTGCAAATTTGCACAGGCTTTGTTTATGTGTTCTCCTGGGCTTTCCCTCTCGTCTGCCCAGTTCACAGACTCATGATGACGATGGTGGTGCGGTGGTGGTGGAGGAGGAGATGTAGGAATGTGTTATGTAAAGTCTCCCAGCATGGCCCTGGTCATCCGTATGCCTCTTACCACCTTCCTCTGCTTTCTTCCCTCTGCTATTGACCATGTTGCACATTATAAATCAAGTGTACCTTGCAAGTACTCTAATGAAAGCTCATTTATAAAGTGGCTAAATGGTCCTGACAAAAGACCTAATGAGGAAATCAATAATTCAGTGATTGTTGCTGTGCTTATACTAATACGTTCCTCTTGTAGTGCTTTGATTCCAGCTAGGAAAGGAACATTTGTTACTGTATTCAGTTCTGCTTGTCAGCATTGTTGTCAGGGTTTTTTTCTTTCCTCGAATCTTTGAGATAAATGATGTCCCGTTATTTGTTGTTTCTTACAAACATCAGAGGCTGTCTCACATGTTCTTCAATATCCAATAAACTTCTCTTTGATGAGAAAAGAATGAAGAAATTTAAAAAAATATTTTCACCTGAATTGTTAACAAGAAAAATGACTCTGGTATTTGCTCAGCACAAATCACTGCGATTAATGAGAGGTTTGATGTTTTTATTGAATTGCTTGCAATGACCATTTTTTCCTCCACCATCCCACCATGTGGAGTACTTTTCACTGAAGTCACCAGGAGGAGGGTTTGGTTATTTGCCAAAAAAAAGAAAGTAGAGAAGCATGTTGAGTAATTCACCTCATAGTATGGTGAAAAAAGTTAGGATTGACTTATTGTAAAGTTCAGTTTTACTGCAGTAAACACAGCCTTATTTAAAAGAAGAAGAAAAAATCTACCGTATATCTTCCAATTGTAGCCCAGGTGTTTATTCAAAAAATTATTCGGCCGGCCCGGCGTTTAAAAGAGACCGGCGGTTGTTGGAGACCGGCTCTTATTCCCTACTCGGAATTGTCGCGGAAGTGAGAGGGAAAGAGGACCCAGGCGCGGTTTTTAGACTGAGGTGAAAAGACAGTGCGTTTACTTACAGTGCCTTGTCTGTGGTAGCCCAGTGTACAAGTGGTGCTCCCGGAAACTTCTTTCTGTCGACTCTCCTAGAGAGGAAATAAAAGACCAGAAAATCACAGTTAGCAGGTTTCCAGTTCAGTGTAATAATCCCACTTAGATGGTCGCTGCATCCAGCTTAAATGCCGCTGGTCGTAGATGACGGCTGATTGGAAACAGCTGGCCGAGTGATGAGACACGGGAGGACCAACGACAGCGCGGAGGGACTTCTGGGTTGAAGGTCGCCTGGCTACTATTGGAGACCAGCGTTAATTTGTCGTGACATGTTTTCAAACCAGTGTTTATTAGAAACGGGCGTCAATAAGAGACAGGCCACTATTAGAAGATATACAGTATTCACAATTCAAATTTATGAAAATTAAAAACTGCAATTACAACTATCAACAACTATCAACCCATGTTTTTACGGCGTTTATTAGAAACCGGAGTTTACAAGAGACAGGCCACTAATGGAAGATATACGGTATGTGCTAATTCACTGTATTTGTTTCACAGTGTCATAACTCATTTAGCAGATATTTTTATTAGTATCACACTCACATTATCAATGCAGTGTTTTACAAGTTGTCCATGACTGTCTTAAAATAATCTCATGGCCCAGTAGCCAATCATGTTGAAGCTGATGACCTGATCTAACCAGTTTGGCTTAAAGAAAATAAGTTACAGTTCAAAGATGAAACTGAGCAAGTGATCAGTAATAGTTCTTTCAAGTCTTCTTTAAAGCAAAGTTGATGAATTCTGCTTGTTCAGGGGTTTGAATTATTTAAAAAATACAATAAATAATGCAGTGTTCAAATTATCCTGGACATGCAGTTTTTTATTTTCACCTTAAAACACCTGTTTTGCACAAAGATGCACATATTAATGTGTTACTTTATTAATGAAAATCAAATTACAGTTACAGTTTTATTTGATTTGTGTACCTGGGAGAAAATACAATACAGTATAGCAGTATTTGGACAGATGGTGACTCACCCCTGCAAGGTCATTGATCATCAGCCTTAGGGACTGGAGTGTGCACTGTAGGAAGCCTGGGGAGCAGCACCCCAGTCCTCTGTTAATTGCCAGGGCAGGTAGATTACCCTCTTATGCCCCTCCCTGCTCCTTAATGTTGGGCACGGCCACCCGAAGTGCTCCCTCAGATGCCTCCTTAACTAGCTTTGAATTCAGTGATTAATGAAGCACATTATACTTCTTTTGGATTAATGACTGTGTGGTTTTAGCGAGCTGTAAACAGTAAAAGTACATTTCCTGTGTAGATTAAAAAAAATCTTTTTCAAACGTGATACAAACACAAATGCACCTTTATGGAGTGGTCTTCTATTTTTTTTTTATATAGTCCAGTATAAAGGAGACTAAAGACAGAGAGCACAAGCTTCAGATTTTGATGTGGGGAAAACACTCCCATGTTTCCTTTTTTCTCGGTCCCTTTGCAGTTCCTGTTGTTTTGTTTTTTTCAGAACAAAGAATAAGCTGTGGTACTTTGAGTTCGGCACTTCGGAGACCTTTTCGGCCACATGTAAGAAGCTCCACGACTTTCTGGAGGTTGAGGTAACTCAAACCATGTATTTTGTTTTTTGGAGACTTATCCAAGAAAAGAAACGAAAGCAAATGCATGTATTTTGAAATTTGCTGCTTTGTAACTTATTCTTCTTTTTCCTCAGCTCTTATATACAAAGCAATCATGTATTCTTTATTTTTAAGGGTATTTCACTAGCAGTCAGGTAAGAATATTGATGTCATTTAAGATATTCTGGTCATCTGCTGCTCCATAAATAGCACCAATGTATACTAGTTTCAGATTCACTCAGACAAAGTGTGGATGTGTGAAGGCTATCTGTGCACCTCCCCACCCACTTCTCACATAACCTTAGTGTAACACACAGGTAATTAGCCCTACACGACCCTGCTGTGTGCGATATTGAGTGATAATGAAGATGGTGTCTATACAATTCATCTTCCCTCTTCTCAGAGCTATCCACACAGTGCAGAGGTCTTCATTAATTAGGGCTGAGGAGTGCCTACATTACTGAAGAGGGACAGGTAGGGAGATGATGAGACATCCCTGAGTGATAAAATGCACTATTTAGAGTAATATATAATACAATATTACTGGTTTAACAGAGAATAACTAGGAGGATACTTGCCCCTTTCTGCTGGGCTCTTTTAAGCATAATTAAAACAAGTGCAGCAAAGGTCAAGCAGTTAGTACAAACTGTACTTATGTTTTAATGTTAAACAGCCAGGTGCTCTGGTGTTCTCCCATCTTTGTAATATTCTGATTCCTTTACCTAATAATATTATGTATATATTAGTTATGTGCTTAAGTTAAGCCAAATAGTGGAGTGTAAACAGAAACTTATCTTTACCTTAAGAACGCTATCATATGTAATTTTCCCATGCATGGCACTAATAAAGGGTTTATCATTAGTTACCTCAAAAACCAAGGCTCCAGCCCAGATAGAAAGATTTCATTTTTGGTTATAAGAGTAATATTTGAACATGTAGGGTTAATTTTGAAATTGAGCTTATTTCAGCCCTTTTTTTCTAACCAAGTAGTTTTTAGACTTTACTAAACAGTAACTGAAAACTGAACTACACAAAGTAGAGTTCCAGTTCATGGAAAAATTCATATCTTACCTTCTCTTTCAAAGATGACCTCCATGTGTATTTTTGTAGTATTTTTGAGAGCAGTGTCACGTTGTGGCACAACAGCAGTATTTGACACTCTGGGGTGAGAATAGGTTCAGATTCAAAGGTTTGTCTCACTTAGTCAAAGCAACATATTCCGGGTTAGACTTTGGGGCAAAACACTGTTTAGGGTTCATCCTCTTAAAGACTATTTCAGGATCAAACTGCTTTCCATCATTGATTAAATTACAGTTAGTAATTAAGTACACCTTACATTACACTTGTGATGTCACAAAGCTTGTGACGAAATCGATTATATCTGTCCTTCACTTTCTGTGTTCTTTTAAAAGTGTGATGGTGTTACTCTGGACCTTAGCAGTATTTCCTTGGAAGGCATTGCCATTCTCAACATTCCCAGCATGCATGGCGGCTCCAACCTTTGGGGTGAAAGCAAGAAGAGGAGAGGCAACCGCAAGGGAGGAAAGAAGGGTCAAGACAAAAGGACACCTGTGATCGACCCCAAAGAACTCATGTTTGCGGTTCAAGGTAGCTCTGACACCAGAAATTTCACAGTTGTTCACATAAATGCTCAAGTTAGTGTGGTTAAAAGCTTATTTACATTACAAATCTAAACTAACAGAGAAAAGATGCTATTACTAAATAATCTACTCCGATAACCTGTGTTATACTTGGCTATGTGGCTGCAAAGCCACATTTGGCAGCGTAGCTTGAAAGAGCATGTTGTAGCCTATTGTTTTTTGGTAAGTTGCCTCTTTGGTATAGTACATATTGGATTAATTGACTAGACATTTTGTCCAGACATTCCTGATGGACTTTGGTGATCCATTTGGCTTAAATTACTATTGTATGGGGGTAACCCTAACTGAGCTGCTAGCAAGGCAGCTGCTAACTAGTACAGCTAGGACTAAAATTGCTACATTGTTTTACACTGTGATGCCCACTGTGCAAAGGAGTTACACTACTTGTCACATTACTTTCGCGTTACTGTAGAAACATGTACAGGTAGAAATTGAGGCTACAATGATACAAGCATGTCTGCTTATCGCTGCCTTTATTTCCTGTTGAAGTTCAAGCTCTGGCTGCTGGCCTGGGGTCTGCATGCACTCAGCTTTGACATCACTCTGGGGTTTTTTACTAGCTTTGTTTTAGATCACTCCTCCATTTTCTTCTTCCAGCATTGTAATGTGTGAATGAAAAATGTAATGTGATTACAATAGCCCACTATTTTCTCAATAGTTGAAAATTTCTGGCTAAATCTGTGAAGTTGACGTAAGGGCGAAGGCTTAAGGGTTTACACAAAAATCTGTTGAGGTGTCAGCATGTTGTAACGTAATTGGTGAGTCATCAACAGCAGTCAAACCCCTGCATGCTACATACCACAGTTGGTTGGCTCTGTTGAACAGTAATAGTGCAAGTTAAACAGCTTTGACAGTGTAGGAGGTTCTTCTCCCTGAAGCCCACATCAGACACTAACAGACTGTGTCCTTGCTCCTATCAGACAGATCAAAGACTAAACTTTGGGCCAAACTTTTCCTGAGCGCATTAATATTTCACTCATGACAAGGTGAATCACAGCCAGCAGGTTTTGTTTGCGAAGAAGAGGTACAATCATGTCACAGTTTGGAACTGTCACTTGTGTATTAATGGTCTGTGTGGGCACCAGTGGACAGGCTCTGTTAATAGGAGCTGACTGAGTGGGGTGTTGGGCATACCCCTGAATCCATTTACGTCAAAAGGAAGCCCATCAATGGGAATATATGAATGAACGAAACACAGTGAGTCAGCTGCTCTGTGGTAACTGGTGAAATGGTGTGAGCCGCTTTAGGGAATTAATAGCAAAGGATAAAAAAATATCCAGAAAGCAGATTGTTCTAGTATTGTAGTGGAAAATACAGATAATATAATCTTTCTTTCAAATACATAGTAAGAACTAAATATTAAGATATATATGGCTTAAAGTGTTTTTAGTTACTGTAGTCATGTTGAAAGGGAATATAATTTATTTTTACTTTTATTTAAGCTTTCAAATCAATGTCCCAATTTTAGTCGTGTTTAGCACATAGCTTTACAACATGCTAATCTGTTCTTTATTGAAATAATTTTATGGCTAATCGTTGCTGTTGATGAGTCGTTCTAAATTCTTTTGTAGACTCACAGCCGTGAATTCTGGATTTACTTGGCTTTTGTATTTTATTTCTATCATGTCTAACTGTTCCTGTTCAGGTGATGCACAGTATGGTTTTTAGGTTTCCTGCTGAGATGGTGTGTTTGTACCTGGGGATGAAGTGGATGTTACAATCAGTGTCTGGCTTTGAGACATGACGAGCCAGCGAGGATCTCCAGACATGGCTGCCAGTGATCCCTTATGAGACTTCACTGGCCATAGCACAATTTGTGGAAAATAAAAAAGCCCCCTGTGAAGCGTCCTATGAAGCAGTCATTCTTTTTAGTTTTGATTCAATTTTCTGTTTCCTTTGCTGCTGTTTTGCCTTTTAAGATTGTTAAAGGTGGCACATTTTAAATTAGACTTTTTTCACAGTCGCAGCATTTATTGTGCAAATGACCATCATTTACAAAAGAAGTGCAGTGTTGTATTTAATAAGACTTCTAACTTACAGCTAGGACCATAAAATTATCAAGGACATGTTCACTGATGGCAGTTTTCTCACAGACTTCCATACACCAGACTTTTTTTTTTTTGGAGGGCCCCCTGCCGAAAAATACATATTGGATTTCAGCCTAGACTTCAGTTTAAACCCAGAGGTTATGTCTGTTTTTTAAATGCAGTCCATGCACTATACCAACAAAAGCACTGCTGCATATTGGAATTCAAAACATCTCTAATGTGATAATATGCCTGTCTGATAAAGGAACCATGTGGCACATGTGGACTGTGAGGGACATATCTGATCAATGCAAAGCCCAGCTTTGCTATGATGAACACTCCATTTATCCCTGAAAAAAAAATCAATCACTTCTCTGTTTGTATTTAAAAAAAAAAAAAAAAAAAAAAAATAGGATCTAATATTTTAAC
>VURO01003782.1:12815-25169 GCA_015108175.1 Pelvicachromis taeniatus | reverse complement strand
TTATTGTTTTTTTTTTCTTTTTTTGTTTCTGGTTTTTTTTTTTTTTTTTTTTTTTGTTGTTTTTTTTTTTTGGGCCCCCCTTTTTTTTTTTTTTTTTTTTTTTTTTTTTTTTTTTTCCAATCTGATGATGGTTTCCTTAACTTGTATCAGTATCTCCTTGGACTTATTAAAACAATACCAAATGCAAGTTTGACAGAAATCCAGATCTTTGATCTACTTAATTTGTCATGGAGGAAACGGGAAACAGCTCTCAACTGTGCAATGATTTTGAGGCTATGAAAATGGGGCACTATGTATAAGACATCTGTAATTACATTTGTCAAACCCTTTGAATTCAAGCTGAAAGTCCGCACTTCAATCAAATTATGATCATTTAAAAATCAAAGTTCAATAAGGAGGCAAAATTACAAAAATTGTGCTGCTATCCTAAAACGTATGGACCTAACTGTTTCTCTGAGACATTGGCTTTAGTTTCTTTTTTGTGCCACTAGTTTGCAGCCATTTTTTTTTTCTGAGCAAACCCAGATAGTACATGGTTTTTCCTCTCTTTTCACCAACAGGGAAAAATTGACTTGGGATTTTAAGCTACATAACTCCAATCTCTGTATTATTGTAGGATCTTTGCTTACAATATAAAGCACCTTGAGGTGACTGCTAAACTATATAAATAAAATTGAATTGTCCTGAATAACTAAGATAAACGCTCATTCCCTTTAAATATGTTCTGTTCATGTTAGTTCAACACCCTCTAAATCTTTGTTCTGATCTTGATCTTTGTTTTTTGCTTTTCATCTTGCATCTTAGGAAGGCGATAGCTCTATTTCACTCTCTCTCTCTCCCTCTCATATGAGTAATACTGAATTACTAGAATGTAAAAATATTTGGCAATAAGCTTTAACTTGCTACAAATTATTATTTTTTTAATAGGACAAAAGAATGCAAGACATGTTCAAATAAATGCTCACTGAGGATAACCAGCAAATCAAGTGTTTAACTGTCTTTTTATGTTTTTCCTTGTCTCCTATTTTTAGTCACTTCAATTTTGGCTAAATAAGTACAAGTGAAACACAGTGTACTAATCTGGAGTACCTTCAGTGTTGCCAGTTTTATTTTTGTAAATGGGGGGAAAAAAAACAATTATATTCTTTTGGAGTGGCACTTGGTTTAGGGTATTGGCTGTCTCGGTGTCAGATGGGTAGACTCCTGCACTTGACCTGCGTTTCTCCATCCTCGGGGTGTTCAGCAGGAGTGACACAGTACTTCACTTCACATCCACTTCACCTGCCTGGTAATGGAACCCTGCCTGGATCCAAGATGGCACCAGCGTGACCACCACTGACTTCCGATATGCCCGTCTTTCAGTCAAGTGTTTGATGCACTGGTAAAGTTCTCTTTCAGGGTTTTATCCTAGATCTGTCCTGTATCCTGGCAAGCAAAGCTTTGTTGATTGTTATGCACCCAAAACAAATTTTTACAAGTTACAACTTAGCTACAACAGCACCAAAAAAGAATTTCTGACAGTGGTATGGATTATTTTCCTGCCCTTGACCTTCTTTCAACAATAACGCCTGTAAGCTTTAAACATATGTGCACAACCGGGAAACTGCAGACATCCTGCAAAGGTGTCATGACATTATAAAGAAAACCTATATACAGTAAAGCACAATGTGCAATGTACCTATATAAAATAGATTTTTACCAAACTGTACATCTAATTTCCTTACTGGATTCACAAAACAAAGTAGTATTTTATTCTAAAAAAAAATCTGATTCTTTATATCTCACTGCAATTATTTCTTTCTTTCTTGTCAAAGCTGCAAGTGCAACATGCTCAAGTCTATTTGTTGTTGTGATGTACATGCTGTTCCATTTATATTTAGCCCAAAGCCAGGGTGTCAAACCTCTTTAGTTCATAGACCACATAAAGTCTCATTTTCATCTTAAGACCAGTTAAACCATTTCATACACACTCAAAAAAAAAATCTAAGAATAAAGAAGTACATTCTGAAATTGTTCATCAGCGCTGTAGCCAAAATTTATAAAAAGCTGAAGCCATAAAACTAATTTAAAGACACTCCCCGCCCAAATCCCTTAAAAATTTGCCAGACAACAGAAGGCATTATTTTTTATTAAATTATTTTTTTCGTGTAATGAGTGATCCATTTATAGAAGAGATGAAAAACAGAAAAACAGTATGAAGAAAAATTAGTGCAATTCCAAAACTATATCTCAATTTTATGATTCAAACATTTTGTTCAAATAAATATAAAAACATGTAACTTTCCAGATACGTTCACTCCAGGCTAGACTAATGCCAAAAAAAGATTTTTCTCTAGTTCTCACATTGTATTATTGCATTTATTGGCAGTTTTGGTCCTCGGGGCTGTATGTTTGACATCCCTGCCCTTAACTACTTTGGCATTGAAAATAATAGTTAAATTAAAATTTTCTAATGATGATTAGCAGCACTTGCTGGATGTCACATACTTAATATTTTTTTTGAGTTTATTCAGCCTCTGAGAAGAATCCATGGTAAATTGCTGAAGCTTATTTACTCTGCAGCTTCGAAATAACAAATAAGTGCCCATATGACCAATACAAAATCTTGTTTTGAACATTGACACCAGTGTCATCAGTTTAAGGCCTAAAAAAGAAAGCCCAAAAGCACATCAATATTCTCCGAAATGCTGGTGTTTGGTTATTTCACATAATTAACATTTTCTATATAAACTGTTTAAACTGAAGAAAAGAAATGCACAGAAGTTCAGAAGTAATCTGTTATAAATTACATTACAGAGGCTTTTGAAGTCATGCCATATTTTCTAATGAAAGAACAAAGTGCATCTGCAACTCTGAATGTTTTAATATCGGTGTAAACTGCTAGTATCGGTACTGGCCGAGCCAGGTTACTGACATTACATAATATTAAATCTAAAGTAAATGTAACGCTTTAGCTGTAAAACTGTGTTTGGGATGTGGACTTCCTCTTATTTAAAATGGTTTGAGGAAGTGGGGTTCAATGTTTTGTTGCTGTTGGTTTTTTTGTGTTTTTGTTTTTCCCCCGCTGACCTGGGCTTTACTTCCAGGTCAGTGCCTTCTGCAGGTCTCAACAAAGTATCCCTTTACAGGAGAGCGAAGAGCTGGCGCTTCAGCAAGTCCCCCTGGAGGCTCTTCAAAACACCGTTACCATGGACACAAACTTGACCGGGAGAAGAGTGAGTGGTGTGTTTGTGTGTCTACACACTGTATGCGATTACGAAAAAAACCCAAAAAAAACGAGGAGAGGTGGTAAAGACGTGCGGGAGAGGGCGGGGGTGTGCACGTGCAGTTTGCATGTGTGTTTCAGTGTAAATACAAAATAGTGATAAGTTGTCATGAAGTTTGGTGCCTAGTTTCGGCTTTAAAAACTCAAAAGTCCAAACTTAAACAAAGAGAGATGAGCGCATGACAGTGTTGTCATTGACTTCACCCGCGCTTACCGCTTGCAGCCGTGCGTGATTGACTGCCAGCAATCTGATCCAGTGAAAGACATTGACAACCAATAGGAAACGGAGCGCGGCTTGTTTCCATGGGAGGCCCCGGGAGGCGATGCCAAGCCGCTAGAAAGCAACACAGTGAGCGGGGAGAGGCGCAGGCAGCAGCCGGGACTGTGGAGATCCTGCAGCCGCTCTGTAGCTCTCTGCACATGAAAGCGGCGCGAAGTTGGTAGGTAAGTACACGCAGTTTTACACACTTCCTCTCATTTCTAAGTTTATTACAGAGCGAAATACATTTTGGTGCGCCCTCTAGCTCAGCGCGCTCCTCGTTTACGCACCAACTTAACTGTACCGCATGATCGCCGGAGGTGCTGTCGGTCATTCCGGGCTCAGAATAATATCAGAGGGTTCATACACTGAATAAAACAGAGATTTAAATCCGAAGTGATTGTCCTCCTTATTTCTGCTTTCTATTATCTGCCTGTTTGAAGGGTGGCCGGCCAGGAGACTGGAGACTTTGCAGATTGCTCGCCCGTTAAAGCCACAACAGTGCAGAATGGATGGATTTCACGATCAGCAAGTGCCTTACTGTAACTCCAGAGTGAGTGATCACTGCCTCAAAAGAAGAAAAGTTGAAATGAAATCAGTTTCACTCATCCTTCTCTTCTTCCAGCTCCAACCCCATTAAGGAAAATACTTCATCTTGATTTTTTCTGCCTTTTGTACTGTGCATGGCTCTTCTCTCTAACGCATTCTATTTGTTCTGATCTCACCTCTGTCTTTCTCTCTGCGGCTGCCAACACTCATTTCTCCCTCAGGGACCATTTAAGTTTCATCTAATCATCAAAGATAAACAGCCAAACAAGGTGCCCATTACTTTACGCGGTGTTATTGGTTATGCACCATGTAACAACTTGTTAATTATGCCTGATAAGTGAAGCACAGACCCCTTTGCATGGGTCAAGCTTTAGAAGTGTGTGAGGCATTAATCAGAGGCTCATTGAGGCTCTTTCATTTGCTTTTTCAGTTGCACATGTGATGCAGCCAACAAGAGAGTTACTGCTCCAGCAAGGAGAAAAAAAAACATAATATGCGTGTGTGTGTGTGTGTGTTTTTTTCTTTCCCAAAAGCTGCAAGAAAAGACAACGAGCTGCGAGAAGCCAGCAAGTGACAGAAAGAGAAAATTCATTAAGTCGGACCTGGCTCTGGACACTGAAGGTAGGCGCAGGACAGAGGGAGAAGTTAATTTCACGGCTTCTAAACATTTAGCAAAATTCAATTGGTTTGTGGCCACCTGTGCTGCTAACTACAGAATCTCAATTACAGCACAGCAGCCTGTGATGATTCTCACAAGCTTCTTTTCAGCGGTCAGAAACACAAATTGACTTGTTATTAGCTGCACACATGCCCAGTGAGCTTCCAATGGCATATCAGCCAGTACTAGTGAAGGCACTTGTTTCTGATACTTCTCTCGAGCTTTGACTGTTTTTCAACTGCCTTCAAACCTTGATCTCTGCCTCGGTTTCCCTTTCAGAGCTCTTCCAGGACCTCAGTCAGCTGCAGGAGACTTGGCTAGCAGAAGGTGAGTGTTTTAAATCTTGAGCAAAAAAAAAAAGGAGAGATGGGTAAAAATGAATAGGTTGTGAGGGGGGGGGAGAGATGCTGCCTGGAGTTACATGCCTAGCGTCGCAGTCCAATTAAAAGCCTGTGTGGAAGAGGCACCTTGTGTGTCATGCATACATTAGAGACTGTGAGCGAGGGGTCTTGAGGGAGACCGAGGAGGCTCTACCCAGAGAGTGTCATCACAAATTACCAGGAGAAGGCTCTCCGACGCTCACTGTCTCTTCTGCTTTTGGCAGGAGCTAACGCGCTGCACGCCAGCCGCCACTACCTCCACCTCCACCAGAGCTCTGCTGTAGCCTACCAGCTCTCTCTCTCTCACTCTCACTCGCTCTGTCAACTCCTCTCTCTCCCCTTTCTCTCTCTCTCTCTTTGCTTCCTCTCAGCACACCTCTCTATCTTGTACAGCTGTACCTTCACCTTGTCTTCTTCAATTTCATTTCTTGGTGGCAAAAAAGAGAGAGAATGGATCTATGAGTTTTTTTTTTTTCCTCCGCAAACTTCCAAAGCAGCAGTCAGCTCTCATAGCGACAACTGATTTTTCTTTTTTTTTTAAATATATATGACCATTTTCTTGCTTTTTAAATTTTTTTTCTCTAATGGCAAGACTTGCTCATTGTGGTCTAACTGAGACGTGATGCTTCAGGATTTAAGTGCGAGCGTCCTCTTTCCTCCGTGTCTGCAGCACCGAAGTTTTGGTTAGTGGTCAATATTGTTCATCTTTGCTGTGTTTCTTTTGTGCGTGCATGTTGAACTTGGTTTCTTGACTTTTTTTGTCGACATCTCAGAAAGATGTAACTTACCTTAACACTGCATGTAATCTCAAAAGTTTATATCCAAGTAAAAAACGAATTTTACAGTAAGAAGTGTAATTTGAGATCTATGTGAAGTGTTTGCTTTGCTTGCAGAGAGTGTAAAGTTGTACAGTGTGAGAGAACACAACTGTTTGGAAAGGGTCGTTTTGAAGTAGTTTTTACAAATATATATATATAAACCTGAAAATTAAGACAAATTCTAGTGTTTTCTCTGAAAAAAGTCCAAAGCACAGGGTTAAAATGAAGTTTGTAAGTTACTTAATTACTCTTGTCCCCATTGTTGTACTAGACTATTATTATACTAGACTTTGCTTTTATATAGCTTTTTGGCTAATGTATAAAGTGTTATATGTGTCAGAAACGCATTGATTTATGTGTATTTTTCAAATGCACGTTAAGTTTTAAATTAAGGTTTAAAAAAGAAATATTAAAATGTAAAACACAGTAGAATTGTATAAAACTGGAGTTGGAGTTATTAAATTGTATTGCCAAGATGTTCTGCTTCATAATTTGGTTCATTTGAATACATTAACACCAAAAAGCATTTAGTCTAATGAGACGCTGATGTTAGTTTTACTACACTATCTTGTTTTATTTAAGTCAATCAGTCAATTTGCAATTTGTGAGTTTATATATTTTTTTTCTTCTGTTATACGTTTGCAGCAATAAAAGGCTGCCTTCTTTTTTTTCTAACAGTTCACACGTCGTGAAGCAATAATTCTAGTTGTACAAGAATAAAGTGCGCAATATAATTAAATAAACTTTCATTTTTTTATTTTTTTTTAACCAAAGGATAGAGTCGTAATACATTTACTGGAAGAGTGTCGAGATGAATTTCTCGCTTGCTCCCGTTACGCAGCCAAAGAAGACTCAATCATTTATTCGCTCCATCTATTCTTTAACACATGTGAAAACGCTCGCAGTGCAATCCAAAGCTTTTAAAAAAAATGAGAAGTATTCTTTAAAACAGATATTGGAAGAGTTGAGCCGACTCGGAGCGGCAGCAAAGGTGAGATGAGGCGTCGCGGCTCGCACCGCAGGGTGTGTAAAAGAATAAGACACGATTTTAATATTTCAGTATCCAAAGTGGGAAAAGAGACAGCGGCTGATAAGAGGCATTACTGTTAAGGATTACAGTTCTGCCTGTCATGGATCAATGTGATGATGTGCGCCTCAAGATTGTAGATTTAATGAATGACTTCCTGTCCATTAAGATGAAAAGGAATACCTTCCCATTTCTGAGATTTATTAGTTCAGGTAATTGGAACGAGAGGAGGAATTATGAGCGACAGGCTGAATTTCCGACTCCCAGGACCCAAGATGTTGAAGGTCTATCGTGGTATCTGTGGCCTCCCCAAACTACATCTACCCATTTTAGTTCCTTTTTTGTCAAAAAAACAAAAAGTATTCTACTTCACAGATTTTTGCCTTTAAGGTTGTTTTTCTTTTTCTTTTTTTCCTTTGTTATGCACCGATGTCTCTGCAAAATTTTACTGCTGATAGCATCATTTGTCTTGGAAATCGACGCAGGCAGAATGATAAATTTGTTTAAAACTCAGCCCTGCTTACTGCAGTTGCAAGTTTGGACAAGCATTCAAATAGTCTCGGGCCTCGTGTTCACAACCTTCCTCTTCTTTACCCTCGCTCCTGTTTTCCTTCTGTCCCTCTCCCTCCTTTTTTTTTCTTCTTTTTTTTTGTTTTTGTGAATGGCGGCAGATTTCCAGCTCTGCCGTTCTCCCCAGGAGTTTGTTGCAGAGATCAGCTGGCTCATTCACAGACTGAGCCCAGTGACTCATCCATCCTGTACTTCCTTTTGGTCACAGAGAGACTGCCACCTTCTTTGTGTTCTATTTATTTATTTATTTTTAATTATTTCTCCTCTGTGTCCTCTGAAGTTTCGAGAGAGTCGTGGCGCTTCAGCTGATTAAGAACTTGTTATTTTAGTAGGAAAAATTTGATTTGTTGTGGCATATTTTATAAGGTTCGAGTAAGAGTTTTCCTAACTCTGTTTCTGTTACATATTACTAAATTTTCTTCAATTTATTACAAAAGCATACAAGTAGCCCTGTGTAAATTGTCCTGTTATGTCCTAATTGATTGATTGATTAATTCCAAAAGGCCAAAATAGAGTGCTGGTAGCTCCTACTTACGCAAACGTATGGAGTGATGTTGCTCGTGCATATTTATTTTCTGGCGTCTACACCCGCTTGACATTTTTAGAAAATGAGGAGCAATATCTCCTCTTCATCTGTTAATTGTTTACCCGCTTCAATTCACACTTCTGGGAAGAGAAAAAAAACCCACCCTTGACCACATCAAGAGTGACAAAAATGGAATATCAGTCTTTTTTTTTTTTAAATAGCATCTCCAGACATGTCAAGGCACGCTACACATACTGTGATAATGAGGATCCACCTCATTGTGTTTATAAATAGATGTGCTAATGACACATTTAAATCTCTTTTTGCCTATCACCAGAGAGACTGAAACTTAAGGGACACGAAGAACTGTCACTGAGTGTAAATATGTGTTATATAAATATGTACATGCTTAATTGGAGCCCGAGTGGAGCAGGGCTTCATTATTTTAGCATTAGCCTGAGTGCAGGGGTGTTTGAAGCGCAGGTGAAGCTTAAGAGGGTTTGGAACAGACCTAACTCGGTAGGTACAGGTGGATTCACCAGTAGGGAAGAAGCCAATTAGATACTGTTAACAATGGGTGTTTGGCTGCTGGCAAGGAGCGAGAGCCGAGGCTGCAGAGCAGTCAATGGACAAGTCGACCTCAGGAAGTGAAAGTAGACGGTCAAAATATTATCTGTCAGGTACGAGTTTGTTGGAAAATGTGACTCAACTGCTTTAGTAAATATCAGGGAGTGTGTTAGCCAAAGCAGTTCAAGGTTACTTTGTCTTTTGATTGCATCAGAGTTGCCATGTTAGGGACTTTTTGTCTCTTTTCAAGCCGTGAAAGTCAGATTTTATTTTCAGAAAGAAAAGAAATCGTTAAATTATGCTCTTTTTCTACAACAAATCAAACATATTTTTGCCATTTTTTTTTTTTTTTTAAAGGGAACGATTATAGATATAAAATCGACAAGAAGTGCGTAGAAAATGGAAATTTGAACAACTGGGCTGTAGTCGGATAACAATTGCGTAAAACGACTGAAAGGTTAAGAATGGATGCAAAAAAAATCTATAATTAAGATGTTTTGTTTTTTTTAAATCCTTAATTGATTTGAATTTACACGATTATTTCAGCGACTATGATGATTTACAGCATATTGAAATCTTCTGCACATTTAAAATGCTAAACATTTTTTTTTAGGCTTCTTTTGTTTCTTTTTTTTTTAACTGACAACAGAAGCAGGCAGTGCTGGGATAGGCCAAACTAACATCCCAGAGGACTGTTTGCCAGAGGACAAAGCTGTGATCAGTGCTGCGGTGTCCATCAACATCAGAAACAATCAATCCCTTTCTTCTTCTCTGCTCGTGTCTTTAGCTCAAGTTCCCGACAATGACGAGCAGTTTGTTCCAGATTTCCAGACTGAAAACTGTGAGTAAGAAACCATGTCGCTTTTCTCTGTGTCTCTTTGTCTGTGCATGTGTTATGTTTATGTGTGTGTGTGTGAACATCTGTGGCGTTTTTTTTTTTTCTCTCATCTTCACTGGTGTGTTTGTACTGGGGTAAAAAGCAAGTGACTGTGTGTGTTTTTCCATGTCTCTCAGTGCCCTCACCTTTGCTTGCACAAGTGCTCTCGGGAGAGCTGCAGCAATCTTGCAGGTCTACAGGTGCATGGTTTGGGTTGGGGGGGTTATCTGTGTGTGTGTGTGTGTGTGTGTGTGTGTGTCTTTCTGTTTTCCCTTGTTGTTCTTGGGCCCGCTACTGAGATATTATTGCACTGTGACTTATTTGCATAAGAAAACATCAAAATATTGTGGCTAACTTTTTTTAGGTAGTTGAAGTGATATTTTTAACTCCAGCTAGTCCAAACTGCTGTCAGTTGATGTCTGTTTTGAATTTTCTTTTTTAATAAAATCTTAAAAATATGCTCCTCCGTGACCTTTCCCCAAACTCCTTTTTTGTGCAAACCATTGAGTGTGGTTATATTTTCTAAATCAGGCGGTGTAATATTAGGTACTCCTGCATTTATCCTTCTTTACTTGGAGGTTGGTTGGCCTTCTTTTACACTCCCTATCCTTCACTGGAGATTTTAAAGCATGAAAGCAAGTATGATCTGTTTTTTTGTGCCTTTTTTTTCCATTGCTCCACATATGTTATCCAACAAATGGACAAATTCTGTTTCTAAGAATACTTCCTAAAAGTTTTAAAACATTTTCCAGTGTCTGACAAGAGTTACTTTTTCACTCACAGTGATGAGGACAAGCTAGTTTGGTCGTACTTCACCTAGCTGTATACGGTGGTTGCACACGGTGACTGGTTACTTGGCACGGTCCATTTCTGGAGGAAGTAGTGCCAAGGTGGGGACAGAAATTGAGTGAGTTGAACTCAGTGGGACCCAGATAGAGCACATGTCTTTCATTTGAGCCAAAATGCACATTAAACTGTGAGAAAAAACAGAAAACCTCCCGGTGTCATCAACACCCTTTAACCTGCAAATGAAAGTTGAACAAAAGGCAGAAGTTAGAATACTGAACAAGAACAAAGAGAGAAGCTTACATCTGACATTTAGTTTGCCAACTTTAATTGCGTTTCATGATTTAGTGGTCACAGATAACAGTTTGGTCAAATTAGGCTGTAAGAGATTTGGCATCAAGCAAGATCACAGACCTTTGAACTCCACGTGACTCAGATCACAGCCTGAGATTATCGACAAGGTTCCCGTTGGTAGGTAGATTAGAAACCCGAGAGGCGTCTATCTTTTTTCTCACTTTATTTTGCCACGAGTACTCCTGCTCTCTTGAAATGACAAACCTGGGGGGATTCGCCTGGCTACAGGCACTTGACTTCAGATGTCCTATTCTGATTTGGCTTTTAATTGAACTTATAATTTAAGTTGCTCCAAAAGTGAAACAAAAAGGTGGCTTAAATCATAGCACATAAAAACTGCATTAAATTAATTTTAATAGTATAAAATCAATGAAATGTCTGCACTTTATTTGATTCTTTTCATTAATCGTACTTTTTATAATTGTTCAGAACACTACAACACTAACACTGTTGTATTAACGGCAAAACATTTAAACTATGGGTGTGACTTAGCCTTGCCTAAAACCCAACATGGACTAGTGTGGTGTACAGTAGATAACCAGAGGTCACTAAGACTGTCCTGATGTCCTTCAGAGGTAGCCAGGGTGGGTGGCCATAGTGGCAGGAGACTGCTGACCATCTGAATTGTCCTGTTGGCAAACCTGCAGCAGGCTGGAGAGGCACTAACAGATGGCAGGAGGGTGAGGGCACCGTGGTTGGGCGCATGAGCAGGCATCCCAGCCGGCGGCTCTCCCATATGGGTTTTCACCAAGCCGAGAGATGAAGAGGTGAACGGTGAGACAGGGAGAAAGAAAGAGGTGAAGGTGACGAGAGATAAATCTGGAAGTTAAACCTAACAGGATAGGGACCGTTATTAAAATGGCAATATGAAAAACTTTTAGTGTCACCAAATCCATCGAGAAATCCAAAGCTAACTGTGATCTGATTCCACACAAATCAATAACATTTGAACAAACAGCAGCTTTTTCGTCTGTGAGCTCCATTGTTGCTCCAAAAACACTGAAGTGACTCACACTGTTGCACTGGGTAACATCTCCCTTTGTTACGAGCAACGTGGGCACTCTCTGTTTTGTGTAAATCCCACATACTGCCTCCTGGCTCCATAAATACTGAGTAGTGCCTATGTACGTGTAGTATGTGTGTATTAATCCGCATTTGAAAAGACTGCAGCCTTAAGAAGCGTTTGAGCCACATTTGTTAAAAGTTTCAGTGCTCAGCAGTTTAAATGATTTCCATCCTCTCCCCAGTAGCGTGGTGAAAATAGAAAAACAGTAGATTATTTACTCAGATTTAAGTAGCTAAAAATTGCATTTTAAAACATTGAAATAATTCAAAACAGACCTTAATATGTTAGTTGTGAATTACTGATGAACTTATCAAATTTGATTTAAATCAAATGTAAAGCAAGCCAGCAGCTAGCACAGTTAGCATTAGCTATCCTGTTTGCTATCGATGTAAGCTAGCTGCTACCGTTAACAAGAAACATCTTATTTTATCGAGATGAATATTTTCAAAGAAAATAAATGTTATCCCTAAATGTTTGTTCCTGTACTGCTGAAATACGATTGGCAACAACAGTAAAAAAAAAAAAAAAAAAAAAAAAAAAAAAAAAAATTTCTTCAAAAAAAAAAAAAAAAAAAAAAAAAAAAAACTATACAAAAAAATAAAAAAAAATAAAATAATTTTATATTTTTTTTATTTTTTTTTCTTTTTTTTTT
>VURO01003779.1:0-20095 GCA_015108175.1 Pelvicachromis taeniatus | reverse complement strand
CTGTTTTTAAATAAGAAACAAACATCAAAATACTGTATTAGTAAATATAGTTAAATAAAAGATAAACCAACTTAAGCAAATATAACCTTACCTTGGTGGCAGTTAACGCAAAGTTAACCTTTGCAGTTACCGGAGGGCGGCTGAGGAAGGAGGGAGGGAGGGAGGAGGCACGATACGTACGGTAAAACTAAAACAACACTTTCTTAAACTTCAAACAAAACTAAAGTTGCACTTTCTTAACTGTACGGACGGACGGACGTGAGCCAAGCAGGTGTCATCATAAAGGGATAAGCCTTGAAACAGCTCTGGGTAGAAGTTTCCGGGTAAGGCGAAGGGGAAACTAGCGGTTGTTACATTCTGGTCTCATTCACGACAGACTCCAGAATATCTATAGTAAGGTTTATTAATAAGTCAGGTGACTCAGGTTAACTCTCTGCCATGAACATCAACAGCATACAGCCTAACGTTTCGGCCCAACTCCAACTTACTCGTGTCGCACTCTAAAACATCCGTGCAGCAACACAATCCACTGTGGAACAAATCATCTTATAAACAATAATTCACATTATTACAGCGGTGACGTATCGGAGCTCGGCTCGTGAAATAGGCAGGCCTCGTACACTCTGGTCGCGGCTCGTATATCGAAATACTCACATACAGAGCTGCTCGTAAACCGGAGTTCCACTGTATTGTGCTGTATTGCGAGTGGTGCCGACTTGAAGGTGGCTCACTTGCACCCAAAGGTCTCTGTATTGTATCAAACCTGATGAGTAAATCCCTAATGTTACAGAAATTGGTCTTTCTTTCTAAGGTGATGAGTGCTGGGTCACACGCCAGCACTAGTGCTTGAGAACAAATAAGCTGTGTCCCAGAACCTAGGCCACATCCTTCGGAGGATCCAGCCTTCGTGGTCTACGTGGGCCGGGTCCTTCGAAGACCGAGAAGGCCGGAAGTGCGAGAAATGGGATGGTCTAGCCTTCAGATCTGCATCTGTCACGGTGGAGTTGAATAAACTCAGCAGTCTGCTCCTACCTCTCTAAAATCTAACAGGACCCTGGAGTCAATTCTCCACCATCTCACACTTCTGTTGAATCAGTTTCCTGTTTGACGTTTATTCAGCTGAGTGAAAACTTTAACTTTAACCTCAGCCAAACTGATTTACTCAGGAACAAATCAAACACTGAAAAAAGCCAACATTAACATTTTCAAGTTATCTTGACTTATATATCATGTTTAACCTGAGCAGAGAAAGACAGCGGGGGGTCTGAAAACGATGTACCGGGAGTCCGCTGTTCTCGCCGGCTCTAGTGACCTTTGACCTCCCACTCAGCGATCGAGCTGGTGGGTAACAGACGTCTCTGAAAACGTCAGAGCACTTTGGAAAATATGTGATGTTTTGATAAACCGAGCAGATATTTGAAGTTTACACAGCTACATTCTCACCTGAAAATATCTTAAGTTTATTTTGTGACCCAGAAAGAGTAATCAGAGTAATATTAAACAGGAGTAGTTGCCGCCATTGTTGGAAACTGGAATTGGTTGGGCCGCGCTATGAATTCTGGGATAGGTTGGGCCATGAAGGATACACCAGACCCATCCTTCAAATTCGGGGAAATGAAGGACACATTTGGAGCAGCCTTTGAATTGGGACAGCCTTCCATTGCCTCACTGTGGCAGAATCGGTCTACAATGCGGCCTCTGAAGGATGCGGCCTCGGTTTTTGGACCCAGCTATAGTCAGCTGAGCAGAGAACCATTGTCCTACAGATTTCTCTTGGTATGAAGATATCCATAGCATCTACAGCTACAGTCAAGACACCAGGAAGAGGCAGTTAATGAACTTCTGAACTCAGCAGGCTGATTTAGGATGATTTCTTTCAGAGTGTGGCTGAAGATGAACTGATGAAATGTGCATTTCATGGAGATTTTTTTTCTGATAGCATTCTGCAGCTCAGTGTTAAGCAGGTCCAACACAAAACCATGACGAGTATTACTCCTGGCATGTTTCAATTCATGCTGTCTAAATTAAATGAGGACGTGTTTTCTGCCATGGAGAGATGTGAAACGAAGGGACATCTGAGCAACTGTCCAAGTGCAAATCATCTTTGCATTTTGTGTAATCTTGTACAGCTGGCTATTGCCAACAGTGTTGTGCATTAAGTGTACTAGTCCATTGTAAAAAAAAAAAACAAAGGGTTCAATAGAGAACTTATAAAAGTGTTCCTGAGTATCCAGAATACCAATCAGCATCATAGAAAACACCTTTTTGACAGTTCAGTTTTTAAAGTTTCTGCTGAAACAAGAAAGGAGCTTGTTAAGTTTGACAGCTTTGTAAAATACAGAGGACGAAACCTGGGGTGGGAAACTGGCTGGGGCCAGCAACACACGGCTAGACTGGAGGAGACAATCTCCAAAGTTTTCTGGCTGTGTAAAATCTACCAAAGCAAGCAGAAAAACCACGGTGCAACATTTCCACCTGACAACATGGCTTTGGCTTCTGGATGGCGCCTTAAGATTAGAGAGAAATACATTTATCAGGTGTCCAAGGCTATTGGTTATGGAGGCCAACAATCACAATCTTCTGCCCCTGATTTCCATCATCTTTTGCTTGTCGTCTTCCTCTGACCGCTTCCTCATTCTCATCCTCTTCATCCTCTTCCTGCACATCCTTTGCTCTTCCTGAGGCAATGTGTTCCCCCTCCTCTTCCTCCAGTGGCTCCAGCGGATTTATCAGTCCATACAGGAAAGTGAAGAAACCGTTTAACCAATCAGAGCCGCCCTCCTCCACTTCTTCTAACCAGTCCAGAACCTGGGATTCACCCTGACCATCGCCCTCACTGGACAGGCCTACGCAAATGAGGGGGCGGGGAGGGGGGTGGTAGGGTTGAATGGAAGGAAAGTTCAGGAGCAAAACGTGTGGAAGTGAGGAAGAGAAAGGAAGTGAAGGAGAGAACGGAAGTGAAGGAGAGAAAGGAAGTGGTGATAAAACTAACAAAAAGGCAGGAAAAGAAAGTGTGAAACAAAATGAAGAAAAAAGATGTGCTGAAAAGGGTTAAGAAGAGAGGAGGAAAGAGAAGGGGAAACAACAGAAGGTAAGAGAAGTTTTCAGTCCAGGTTAGGCAGCAAGGGAATAACTCAGACTTTATAAGCAAAGCTAGGCTGTCTGCACATGATTAAAAAAGGAAGACTTTATTCCAGCTTGAGTCGCTATCTATTTATTTACAATTTTATAGCTTAAAAATCATAAAGTCATGCTGAATTGTGCAATGCTCATCATGTGCAGATAACCGTGGAATAACCAGACACAGAGAAGAAGAGGAAGCAATAACGCTGGGTTTCCATTAGACTGTGAGACAACTCCAAAATAACCTGTTATGTTGTTTTCTTTTTGGGATGCTGTTATGGAGACATGTCTACTATGATATGAAATAATAAGATATATAGAATGAGCAAAAGTCATCTGGAGGCAGATAAACCTGTATCAGGCCATTCAGTTTGGCCTCACTGTGAAAAGACCACAGAGTCAAAATGTTTTGATGAGGCTTGGGTGCATTCACACCTGCATTTACACCTGTACTCTGAGCTTCTGTAGTTGGAATAGAGACATCTGTTAATTCAGGAATGCATAAGGCCATCACAGCTTATTCAATGGTGAATAATATATGTTTAGTCATTAAAATGTGTTATGATAAAAAAAAAAAAAGACATTTGTAGTGCTGCCCTCAGTTCCTCAACTTCAAATACTTCATACATTTGTAATAATAAGTCTTATAAGTGTCCTGTTATCAGATTTCCATTTTTGTGTAGCACATGGGAAAATATTCCTATAAACAGACATACTGTGGAATATATTCCTTCCTCTGCTCCTGACCCTTACCAGGTCACTGTTAAGGGTCATGATGAGCCCTAATCCTAATTTATTGGGGTTATATTATTATAAAAACAAAAATCCAGAAAAAAAAATCCAAAGCTATTTTTACTTGAAAAGACACGGTAAGGGTCAAGGTGAAGTCAAATCATCACTGATGACACGGGTCTCACAACATGAGACCTGGAGGATTAATTCCTACACAGAAAAAAAGACTGTCGATGGAAAAACATCCCCCACGAAGAGGGATGAACATTATGGTTGAGCTTGAAATTAAGGCAACTGCACCTGAAGAGGTTTCACTTCTTACCCAAGAGACACCTGAGACCAAGAGTGGGAGAGACCCCGTTATTTAAACCTTAGTGGGAGATGTCCTGTAGGAGGTGGGCATTGACCCACTATTAATCATGTGCCTAATCACATGAGCCAAGATGTAGAAAAAGTTTTAGGTCATTACCACCAGAGGCTTTGGGCAAAACCACTGAGACCTTGCCCCATTCTATCATGTGACCTGTTGAGATCACCTGACCAAGATGTGAGTGAGCGCTGAGGCTGATGGGAAGGCACGCCAAGACTGGTGGGAGACGGTTGGTGCAATAAACCACGACTTCTGTTCAACCATGGTCGTTCACAGTGGACAAACATGGCCTCTTTTACTACTAATAATCTGTGAACATCCTCAAAGAGTGACCTTTGACCTTTAGATGCAGATGGACAGCATCTGAGCATCTGACGACAACACTGAAGTAGAAGATCTCCCAGATATCTTCAGAATTTTCACAACCAAATTAGATCTGATGTGTGAACATTATCCTGTTCATGTTTTATAACTTCCTCTCAGTGTAATTCCCACTCTCCAAGAGATGCTCCCACTGATGGTGCTCCCACTGATGATGCTCCCACTGATGGTGCTCCCACTGATGGTGCTCCCACTGATGGTGCTCCCACTGATGGTGCTCCCACTGATGGTGCCAAAATAACAACAGCCAAGTTTTGTTTCTGTTTTCTTGCTGATCCAAACCATGTTCATATAAAATGCTCTGAAATGTTCAAAATCAAGTGCACAAACTAGAACACATCTCAGATTAGTGGAAATGGGGATGGTGGTGGTGGTGGAAGGGGTAACAGGGGAGACAACATAAATGTGGGTTACCCCAGTGTAGCAAAGGCAAAATACACCCTGGAAAGGGCACATAACAGTACGATGGCACATCTTAATGCTTCAGTTGCATGAGTTGTGTTGGCCAAGTCTTCCAGAAGCCAAAGCAGCAGTTATCTAGTTAGTCTTCTGACGTGACAAAAGCGCTAAAATCCCCAGTTCCCTTTGAATTATTGACCAAACTGTCTCATCCCGATAACGGCATTTATCAGAAAATCGTGCTTTTTCTGTGACTCTCGGGCAGCTCGGCCTGTGAAGTGTTTCAGTATAATATGAAACAATCAATGTTTTCATATATCGATATATATCGTCATATCACACAACCCTACTTTGAATATTATGCACTAGCTGCAAAATCCATCAAGTTGCTCAGATACAAAAAAGAAGTCTGTATAAAAGATGATTACCACGGAGACGACCTACAGTTGAACGGGGCCAACATAGGAGTCAACACTTTTTGCACTTGTTGAGGGAGCGTACCACTAAAGTTCCTTTAGAGGAACCTGCTCAGTGAGCGAATAACAGTAGCGCTCTTTTAGATACCTGACAGTGAGGCCTCTCCATAATTCCATCCTCTACAAGCAAACTGTTTGGCATCTCTGATTGGCTGAGCACCGACCCTTTATGTAGGGAGCTAAGCTTTAGTCTACATTTAGACTGGTTAGGGTTAGCGGCCAGCCCGGGTTCGAGCCCGGCCCACGGCCCTCTGCCCCCGCTGTCCTGTCCTCGCTTCACTGTGTCTGTGGATAAAACCTTTTGGAGTCCATTCAGCTGTTCATGATGGAATAGAAAACCAAATGAGGAGCTCAGCTTTCTTGTACTATGTCTAATGAAAACAGCCCTGTGATTGTTAGCCATGCAAAAGAAACCCAAACTAGCATTTTGTCTAATTCACAAACACATTATAGGGGACACGCAGAAATCATTTTGTAGTTCTGCAGAGCAGCAAACAGTGACAACAGCTGTGAATTGTACTTTGATCAACTTGCCTAGCAGAACTTTTGCATCCTCGACATCAAAGTCTCCATCTCCGTCTGTATCGTACGCCACCAGTTTACCTACAGTGGCAGCAAACACAAACATGTTTGTTCTCAGACATCGTTCAGTACAGACACACACAAAGGTTTGCTTTTTCCAAATTCATGTTAATGTATGTTGTCTCTCATACATGTCCATTAAATATATGTGCTCACTGTAAAATGATTCTCATTTTATATTATACTATAAAAATGACTTCTAAAGGCAAATGTATTAAAGTCAAACATGTGTATAAAAAATGTGTCCTTTACAATTTAGCCATCAGTAACTCTACATGGTGCCCAGCATTTACAAGATCATATGTGAAGTGCAAACAGTCCAACCGGAGGGTCATGGTGTCCCCCGACCTCCAGCCTGTGTGACTCAGCAGCTTCACGACGGCCTTCAATCCACGGTGATGTTGATTACTAAATACCATACTGTTGGTTCTGAGTGCTACATGAAGGGTGCAAACGAACAGGACGTTTATGTGGGCTATAAAAGGCTGAAGCATCATTTCTTTAATTACACACGTCGTCGTCGACGTTTGTAGTTTATCTGTGTAGTGTTGCAGACGTTACTGCCCAAACACTGAATGGGCACACATGTGAAAAATTTGTCTTAGACCTTTTAGACTCTGAAAAGAGTGTGTGTGACATTTTTGTTAACATATGCACAATATACATTATGATTTTTTTTACCTTGCAAGGCTTCAGACAGGTTAATTTGTAAGCCCTTAGCCTTATCTGCATGCAAAACAAAAAATAAAACACACATAATGTAACAGAGACAGGGTTAAGAGATAAAACAGATTTCATACATACACAGACAAGAATGTAGCATTTATCATTAAGGCAGGCAGATGGCACGCTGTGCTCAAAGATGGCAGAAGCATGCATCAGCAGCAGGCCAGCTGTAAAAGGACAGCTTCAGTCTTTCTGCACACACTTGGGTCAACATGCAGCAGGCTAATGAGTCTGCACCTAGTTTTTAGGTAAGTTCATTATGTAGCAGTTTTATTCCTTCAGTTCATTTGACTGACGTTTATGTGATTTGCAAGGTGTTTACCAAAGTGTTTGGTTTAAAGCAAGTGCTGAGACTGAGCGTCGGCAGAGTGAGGCACACTCATGTCAGGCTGCTGGGCTGAATTTAGTGCTCTGATAATGACAGTTAGACTGGTTCTTCTTCCAGGTTTACTTTAGGGACAGATGGAAGGCGTTGTGTGTGGACCGATAACAACAAGACTAACTAGTTACTGCCACACCTTTCCAGGAAGTTCCTTTGGGCAGAATGAAGGTATTCAAATTCTCTCAAAGCCAAACGCACGTGTGTATGTGTGTGTGTGTGTGTGTGTGTGTGTGTGTGTGTGTGTGTACATCCTCGTGGAGATCAAAAATTGGAAGTTTACTATTCTCATGGGGACCCAAACCCCGGTCCCCATGGGGTTGAAGGCATTTTTCACACTCAAAACATGGTTTTAGTGTCAGGGTTACAATTAGGTTATGGTTAGGTTTAGGGTAAGGGTCAGGGTTAGCCATTCATTTTTGATGGGTAGGGTAAGCGGCTAGGAAAAGCATTATGTCAATGAGATGTCCCCACGAGGATATAAATACACACGTGTGTGTGCGTGCGTGCGTGTTGCAACATGTACCCACCAAGAACTCCCTGATAGTCGACCAGGTCAAAGTAGACCACAGCTACAGAGGTCCAGACACCCAGCAGGGCTAACACGATGAACCAAGTGAAGAAGCTGCTGCCACCGGACTCGGAGTCGGCTTTCTTCCCATTCTTGTTAGAGGACTGGCTTTTAGCACCATCTGTAAACACAATACACATGATGTCAGGCTCAGCTGTGGACCTGACGTCTCAAAGTATTCCTTTACACACTCAGTACATTGAAATAATTAGTAAAGTCTGGAGAGGAAAAGCTAACATCAGCACTGAAAACAGAAACATGTGATTCCTGCCTTCCATGACTGGAGCCTTACAGCTCTCACTGGTGCTACTGGTCTATTACTGTGTTCAGCAGGACTCCCAGGTGCAAATCATTCTGCAGCAGGTTTGACCTCAGTGCTAATGTTATAAATCTACCTGATGATCGGAGAGACCAACAAAACAGCAAAGGACAAAGTGAGAAGATTGCAGTGTTCCTGTTTCTTTTTCCAGTTACATGAAGCCCAACTACATGGAGTGGACACACACTGGAAGGACAACGTTATTAGTTATATAACAGAACTGTCTGAAAATAAATGTTCAGTCTGACGCTTGAGCTTTGGACTTACATCCATAAACTGGTTTTGATTGTCTGAACATGGTTAATCCCAGAAAGCAGGCCTGTGTTGGCAGACCCACAGCATGCCCACACACCGGGCCCCACAGTGTGGGCCGCTGTGGAGTGTGGACCACAATGTTGCTCAAAAGGGCCATTTTTCTGACAACATACAGACAACAAAAAGTAATCAAACACTTAGATGGCCTGATGTTTTTCACCTCTGCAGTAAATCACTAAGATTCAACTTCTACATTACTGCGGTTTTCAATCACTCGCCCTCTCTCACCCCCACATCTCCCTGTACGTGTTTCCTCATTACTAATCTGAAATCATGTGATTGATTCGGGCATTACTGTCCCAATCCTGTGTAAGTGGTGCTGGGGAAAGAGAAGCTATTCTTGGAGTGACAAAGACACGCTCCATGTGAATGAACAGGTGCTATATGCTAGCTCAAATATCAAACTCTTCCTTTGCACACCTACAACATGCGAGGCCCTTACCAAGTATATCTGTTTCTCCTCAAAATAATCTCATCACACTTAAAATAAGTGTGATGAGATTACACTGCAGAGTAACATCTCAGTCAGATACAGGGACTGGTTTTTAGTGAAATGTCACTATTTATTTTAAATAAATCAATCAATCAATCAAATACAATCAAATACAATAAAATAAAACGTGTTAAAACAAATTGAGTGAACCCCTTAAAGAGTGCCTAGGCTTCGCCACCACTCTGGAGCAGCTGCAGCCAATGCTCGCTCACCTCTACCTTAAGGAGCAGCTGATCGGCGCACCTACTGGAGCGGGCAGGTGGATATAAACCAGTACGCCTGAACCTTAAATCCTGGACAATGACTCGGTCCTTTACCGTGCATTAAAAAACTAAAACAAACAGTCCTCCACCAACGCCATGCTGTTTGGTAACTTGTATGCTTTTGATAGCCTCACCTTGGTTTTCTTCAGCTAGCACTTCTGGCATTGCTGTAACAACAGGGGAGGCAGCAGACTCCACCAGGGCCACTGGATCACCCATCTATGGCGTATGGTGGTTTGCCGACTGGACCCAGCGGGAGGTTAACTGGCCAAAAAGCAGCGCACAATCCCAGCTAAGGCAAATATGAGCTCAGCCTCTCTCTGTGTGGCTCTCTGGCCCCTCCCTCTTTCTCTATTGACTGGCTTGCTTTCTCTTGCTCATCCACCAGTCATCATGTGTGCCATTCTTTTCTCTGAGCACGATATGGCTTCTAGAGGTCATACACAGCTATTAATAGTGCTGTTAAACCAGCTGGCCCTCATACAGAGAGAGAGAGGAGGACCGAGCCACATATACAGGCTCCTTTCCTCCCTGCCTCATATTGTGAACTTTGACTTTAAAATCTTCAACGTGTACTTAGCAGAATGCTAAATGGACGGGTACCTGCATGGCCCCTTTCTACTCAAACACTCAATGTTCGACATTGTTACAGCAACAGTAAAAAGAAGGATCCACGTACAGACGCCTGAAACTTATCAAATAGATAACCTTCCTAACAAAACAGACATTTGTACCGCTACATGTAACTGGGAACAACTATAGGCTTGTTGGTTAAAATGAGTCAGTATGGACTAAAACTGCTCAACATCACTGGCATTAACTGACTGACTCGAGGGGATTACAAATGCTAGAGATAAAAAACAGTATGCAGCTGGAGCATTAGTGGATCTTAAAAGCATTAGACACGATCAATCATAAAAAAAATAATCAACACATTGAAAACTCTCTGTTTCAGAGAAAGAAAATAAAGCCCAGCCAATCATCTAACCTGAATCCACCTGAAAATTTAAGGAAGTATTAGAAGAGGCCCTGATCAAAGCATGTGACCGGTTTCTTCATAAAGGAGGCGCCTGTCATCAGCTCATTATTACACACAACATTACACGCAACTTATTCATGCAACAATAAGGTTGTGAAGGTCTTCAGAGAGTAACAGCTTTCTATAGGCACGTGTGACTGGATGGGTCGATACCAACATACGTATAAAATCTGTGACACATTCAGACTAATATATATATATATATATATATATATATATATATATATATATATATAAATAAACACACACACTATGCACTGTAGTATGTGATTAATTGATGATAGGACACATGTATAAACAGGAATGTAAAGTAGCGAGCATCAGCTATTATTGTAAATATTGGAGATTAAATAAGCTTATGGCTGTTCGTGCTCCTTTCAGGATCATTGTTTTTCTTAGGCATTGGTTTCTGTTGGTTAGTTTAAAATAAAGCCTTACCAAATACAATGCTTTTTATGCCTAACAACCTTTACATTCACAAATTCACACAATAATGGATCCAAACGTTGGATCCACAACAGTCCCAGTTTCTCCTCTGGTCCCTTGGGAAAATGAATTGCCCGCCTGAGCTAGAGCAAAGTTAATGAAAGACCATTGTGTAAATAAGATCGACCTGGAAGGGGTTACATTTGTCAAAGGCTTCAATAATGATCAGGCTCCCCGAAAAGCCTTCATTTAAAAGCACAATGCTGCAGCACAGTAGTTTCTCCTTCCTGGCTTCCTATCAGAAGTTAAAATCCTCTCCTTACATCTGAGCTGTTGAACGATTCGGCCCCGTCACGTCTAAAAGACCTGGTGAACATTAGACTTTAAAGCTCACAGTTAGGGCTGGCTCAGGTTCTAATGAACCATCCCTTAATTATGCTGCAATAGGCTCAGGCTGCTGCAATGACCATGACTCTTCACTATAGTGCATGCCATTTTTCTTCTTTCCAATGCTTCGTCTGGTCCTTGTGTGCCTATGCTCTTCTCTTTTCTCTGACTCTGTTTATACACCATTACTGCTTTTAATTGTTAGTAGTTATTAAACACTCTTTCCCATAATGCATGTTTTGTCCTGTCTCCCGTAGTTCTCCTCACCCCAACCGGTCGCAGCACATTGCAGCCCCTCCCTGAGGCTGGCTCTGTCTGAGGTGTCTCCGTTGTTGCTGAATGCTCCTCACCTAATTGTTGGCGGTCATCCTTACACTACATTACACAACTACTAAGGGCCCAGATCCCTACCACATGACCCCATTATGCCTCCTGCTCCAATCCCATTTGAATTAAATTATATATTTTTAAAATAGTTTCCCATTTATCTGTAATAATTGAAGTATATATCAAATGGAATGGAAAGCCTCATAAATACTTGTTTGTTAAGTTAATGAATATTTGTCATTAATAGTGAAGTCTACAATTACTGACCAAAAAATGTTTGGGGGGCAGTTTTTTGTCCTGTTCCCAGCTGTATAGTTAAGCTGTATGGTTGCTACTGCCCCCCCGCCCCTCCCCCGAGGCATTAGCAACCCCACATAACTTCACTGAGTGAGCCACAGGTGCCACTCACACAGCTAACACAGGAAAAACGAGCATTCACAAAGGCTTCAACTTTGACACAGATCAAATCCTACTAACAACAAGAAAAAGCTCATAATTAAGCAGCCTGTTTGAAGCTTAGTTATTGGGTGTACCAGCAATTACACACATAACCTTAGAAAAAAAAAAAAGAAAAAAGAAAGAAATTAGAGCTTGGCAACAAACTGTAATAAGATGCACATGAACCCTTAGCTTAGTTTACATGGTTTAGGGATGAGAAATTTTAAGGCACCTTTAAGACCAGAATGCAAATCAAATGACCCAAAACATCAAGTGCCTGTCATATTTGGCAAATGTGCTGACAATGATCACGACACCGTGTGGTCCTTACCTAATAACTGTAAGGAAAAGAGAAGAAAATAGCCCTTTATTGTCGTTGTCTTTAGTTTTTTCTTAGAAGCTGGTTCTAATCTATATTCTGTACTGGTACAATTGCACAATACCATTGCTACAAGCAGCTGCGTGGCAACATTGTTAACACATCAAGAAATTCAGGTTTACACAGCCATGTTCCTCTCATTGGAATTAGCAAGACTTCCAACAGAGGATGAAGAGAATGACGTTTAAGGGCTATTCTTGTTCTTATCGACCCAACGAACTAGAACGCAACTGTCACTATAGACTTAAACAGTGTGGTAGAGACAGCGGTGGACAGCACACCTCTGTTTGCTCAGTTCTAATGTTACTCTGGGATGCTGCCAAAACTAGCCAAAGCATTTTGTTCACTTGATTCAATGATCTATTATGTCTACAACACAGCAAATGAATACTATGAGAAACCTAACCAGACAAAACAATTACTTAACTACGCATTACAAAATAAACATAAAGAGTTGGCATTGAACAACCTCTATACAGAACAAATATTATCTGTTCCTCAACATCAAAACAGGAAACTATCAATAAACTCGCTCATATACATATCCAAGTACACTATAGTGCCCCTCCACCAAATTTACACTTGGCACGGTGCAGACAAGTGTTGTTCTCCTGGCAACTCCCAATCCACAGACTCAATCCCCAGACTGCCAAACAGAGAAGCCTAATTCGTCACTCCAAAGAAGACATCTTCACTGATCTAGAATGCAGAGGAACTGTGCATCGTTCATTATGCTGGTTGATATAAGGCCTGGATGCAGATGTTCAGCCATGGAAACCCATTCTATGTTCAGTGTTCTGGTAAACCTCAGGCCCTGTAGTAATACCTGCAGAAAGCTGGTGACCACTGGGCACTCTGCATCTCATAGTGCTCTGTTACTTTATTCTATTCAATTTTATGCAGCACCAAATCACAGTCGCCTCAAAGCGCTTCATATTGTAAGGTAGACCCTACAATAATACATACAGAGAAAAACCCAGAGCTTTTCACACATAGTGAGTGAAGAAGAAACACCCAGTGCATCATGGGAGTCCCCCAGCAGTCTGAACCTATCGCAGCATAACTAAGGGAGGATTCAGGGTCACCTGATCCAGCCCTAACTATATGCTTTAGCAAAAAGGAAAGTTTGAAGCCTGATCTTAAAAGTAGAGATAGTGTCTGTCTCCTGAATCCAAACTGGGAGCTGGTTCCATAGAAGAGGGGCCTGAAAACTGAAGGCTCTGCCTCCCATTCTACTTTTAACTTTATGTGGCCTACTGCTTTATGGCTGAGCTGCTGTTGTCCCCAACCCCGTCCACTTTGTTATGATACCACCAACAGCTGACTTTGGAATTTCAAGAGTGGACTTGTTGCACAGGTAGCGTCCTATCACAGTACCCCGCTGGAATTCACTGAGCCCCCTGAGAGCAACTCATTCTTTTACATATGCATGTAGAAGCAGCCTGCATGCCCAGGTGCTTGGTATTATACACCTGTGGCCAGTGATTGAAACACCTGAATTCAATGAGACGGATGGGTGAGTGAATATTTTGGGCATCTTTCCAAATAACAGCAGGCTACATCATCCAGAGGGCTCACTTTAAAAATCTGATTATATAAGCACATTTAGAATATTCATTAACAGCCCTGGTACTCTGCTGCATGTGTTATAGAGTGCACTGTAAATAACAAAGGTCGAGCCACTCTGCTGGAGTATGCAATGATATATATATAGTTCTCCTCATGTCCTTCTATAGTGTGACTAAATCAGATAACAAAGAACAAATCAAACTAGACAATCTCAGAGGATTACTTCCTGCCTTTAAGTATCCAGTAACACCATTGTACCCCTAAAAAGGGCTAAGACAAAGACATGCTTCCAATTTGCTAGGATGCATCCAATACCTCCATATTAAGAGAACAGAAAGCATGCAGTAACATACCACTTTGTTGTTGTGTCAGTTCCATGTTCCTATGAGCACGTAGTTCACAAACATGCACAGAGCCTGCTCTCTGTCACAGCCTGCACACACTGTTCAGCCCAGCAGCTCCTCTTAGCTCTTATATAAGGGCTGCTGTGCACGCCTTCAGACTTACCTCTGTCCCTCAAGCTTTTAGAGTGTGTCCAGGCTCATGCATGTGCACAAAGCTTTGTATACTACAGAGGACATTTGAGCCCTGCACAGTCTCAGCCCACTTCTGATCTGTAGCCAGCTTTTACAAGAAAACACCAACGTTTTGGGGAGAATGTTTTCAAACACACACATTTTTAAAGCCACGTCACACAACTGCAACTGTGTCCATTTCCTTAGTGCAGCAGCAACACAGGCTGGTTTGGTTTAGCGGCGCCCGGATCTGCAATAGTACACAGCACATTCCACTGAGGGTGGCAGGAACCAAACCCCACGCCCGGCTTTGTTGTGACAGATCCACAGAAAGTCACTAGTATTAGCTCATACTGCTATTTGTTGAAGCTAGCGTCAAACTATTTTGATTAGATCACAGGGACAGAGTCAATAACTAGTCAATGATTTGAGGTGTCCACAAACGTCTTTTTAAGATAAGAATAAGACTGAAAATCAATGAATATGAAGCATTAATAACAAAACATTTGATTGACTTTATCATTTAAAATTAAAGCAAGATTGGATTGACTGTTTGTTCTACTTAATATTTAGTTTAGTTACATGCCTGTTTTTCTTTATGCTCTTTGTGGTTTCTTATTCATTTTTATTACATTGGTCTATGTTGAGTCTTCAGTTCCTGTTTTAGTTACTGCAGGCTTTGAGGTTAGTTTCCTTTTGTGTTCCAGTCTCATTTCTGTGTTTGTCCTTCATCTTCCATGGTTCCCCGTCTTATCCTCTCTTTCCAGGGTGATTCCACTCCACTGTTCAGTTACGTCTCCCTCCCTGTTTTATGTGGGTAGCACCTATTCTCTCCCCAGTCTTGTTATGGCTGTGTCTTCATCTGTGTTGTGCCCTACCTTTTTCCTCTTGTGTCTTTATTGTTTCAGTCCCCCACTGTTCTTCATTGTGCCATCCCCATAGCTGTGTAACCTCTAGCTCTGGTTTTGCTTATTTACCATGTCTTTGGATATTCTCTGGCACGGTCATTGGATTCTTGGTTTTGAACTTATTCTCTGGACATCAGCATTAAATACTCATGTTGAGTTAAACTTCTGCATCATGTATTAGAGTCTGCAAAATTACTCCACACAGCATATCGTGACAGCTCCAAACCAAAACATGACACCTGACACAGACACACAAAGCGCTGTACTCTCATGCAAGGTTACATGGAGCCACTGCCATGTGAAAAACAACACGCTCAGCAGATGCAAAGGACACAAAACATCACACACTGGCCCCAAAGGAGCAGACAAAGCCATTACCCTTCCATCTGTGATGTACTCAAGCACCTCCCAGCCCTGTGGAGAGGGGACGAAGAGCAGGAGGGATGGTGATGTGGAAAAGTCAAGAAGGCATGTGACAAGGAAAAATAATGATAAACGTGCACATTTATCAGCAGAAATACACTATTGTAATTCTCTCTTGCATGGTCTCCCCCAAAAATCCCTCCATAAGCTTCAGCTGGTTCAAAGCTCTGCTGCTGGCATTATTACCAGGACCCCCTCCTACCAGCACATCACCCTGTTCTTCAGGAGCTTCACTGACTCACAGTGAAGTTGAGGATAATATACAAACTTCTTCTGCTCACCTTCAAGGCCCTTCATAACCTCGCTCCTCCTCACCTATCTGACCTGTTTCTACCTCTTCTGCTCACTTCCATCTTCTTCTTCTATCCAGCTTGCTGTGCCTCCCTTACTCCTCAGCACCATGTGAAGCTTTCTGCAACTCTGCTCCCAGGCTGTGGAGCTCTCTACCCCCACATATAAGAAACACTGGTTCACTCCCCCAGTTTAAATCCCAACTCAAAACTCATCTGTTTTAATCTGCATATTCACTGTGATCTGTTGTTTGATTATTTCTATTATTTGTTTATTTTAGCGCTTTATAAATAAAATTTACTATTATTATTATTATTATTAATGACAAAAACAATGAGATCTACCATCCAGGTACCAGCAAGATCAGGTGCTCCAAAGTCCTGACAAGCATTCTATGGTTTAGGGTCAATATTACATACGATCACATGAGGTAACGCAGGAGGAAGACGTTTGTTCAATCATGGACCACATTTGGGAGAAAACTCATGGCCGACAGAAGGGCTGGCTGTGGCTCAGGAGGTAGATGGGTGCTTCTGCTCCCGTCTAATGACAAATTGTATTGCCCAGTTGTACATGACAAATACAACTGGGCAAGACACTAACCTTGTTTGTTTCAGTAGTCATATAGCTCATTTTTGGATTATTCATTCATTCATTCATTTGAAATGCGCCAAATTGCACAAAAGATGTAACTTTTTTTTTAAATGGAGGCGCATATGTTCGCTGTACATGTTGATTTTGTTAAAAATCAAAACTTTGTTTCATTTTGTATTTGTTGCTTGATTGAGTGTATAAGACAGATAAACAGTGACACAGCCATGTACGTGAGATAACATAAGATTACAGAGGTCCTGGTAGCAATGCCCTCAATAAAAGGGACTACAGCATTAGGTGTGTTCATAGAGTAACTGTAAGCCTGGTTAGGCTGAAATGGAACAAACTGGCAGAGTTTAAAACCAATGGCTGCACAAATGTGTCTGAGCTTTATGCTGGACACAAGATAAAGAGACTGAAATGAAGCCAGAACTACATGCGTTATGGTGTATAACACCATAGGAGGCAGTAACCATGTTACTAATGTTACCATGAGAATAGTTTACCAAACGCACTGAAGCACTGCTAAAATGAGTATTAGAGCAGATTTCAATTATTTGGTTTGTTTTTTATACACAAGTTCTCAGATGCTTTTCTGCTTTAAACACTGAGCATGACCTTAACCAGTCGCTGAAGCTCTAGAGAGACTATACTTCTCTCCCTCAACAATCTAAGTTATTTCACAATTGTTTTTGTGAATGTTAACTAATTAGTAAGAAAATGTTACTATGCCTAATTCTACCTACTCTTATTATTATTATATAAAATGATGATTATGCCTAGCAGTTCCTGGGATTACCCATAAATACCCAGACCTCACTGTTGGGTTAGTTTTCTTGGACTTTGTTCCGTTTTTAAGGCTCACATTAACAGCTAATACTTTGAAAACTCTTTTTTTTTTTTTTTTTAAATTTACAAATGGTGTTTGCCAGTATTGAATTCATGTGTTTAAATAATCAACCTGGAGCTATGTTTGAACCTAAGTTTCCTATGCTGACAAAGTACCAACTCAAGTAGTAGACTTTGTAAAAAAAAACATTTTTTTAAAATGGGGGTTTTGTCTCCAACAATTACTCAAACTATGAAAATGTTTTAGAGACAAAAGCACCTATTCTGAGACAGTTTTTTCTAAACTTCACACTGCCTTTGGATTTACTACAGCATGCAAAGCTCGTCTACATGTCTGCTACATCTATGTGCTGTAAAATAGAGAAAACCGTACTATTACCTGCTTTAATTCACTCAATTATGTAAGATAAGGAAAGGTTGAGACCGTGGGATGAAGCAGGTTAGACATGGAGTGTTTCAACAGTCACTTAGCTTGATGTAAAGAGACATATTACCTCCACAGGTCTTTTACAGATCATACAGAAACGAGTTAAAGAAGTACAGAAGACAAAAACAAAAATTGTGATTTTACACTGGTCTCTGCAGCTCCCACGAAAAGTTCACCAAAACCAGTGGTGAGCACGCTGTGTCCTCTCTGAGACTGGTTCACAGTCATTCAGGGTATGAAACCCAAACAACAATAGAGCTGGAGAAAAGTGGGGTAATACACCAAGACTGGAGTGGTGAACTAACAATGAACAAAAAGTATTTTCATAAATCTAAATTACTCCAGTCTCTGAATGTCCTGACAAGCACAGCACCAACCATTAACAACATTTTCAGACAAGTTATCTTGGTTTTGTTGTTCTTTCCCAGTCTGTGCCAGCTAAACCAACACATCAGTATAAGCTCATCTGTTTCAGTGTTGTTTCTTCACTACATTAGCCAGATGGCCATTTCCCGCTGTCACCACAGTGTAATCACTTTCCTGGGTGCTCTTTCCATGCACCATGTGCAGCACGCCATCATGGGACCATCTGACCTGGTTCTGAAACTTGCAATGGAGGAATTGTAAACAGTCGGTGAGGACAGAGTGTACTCTGCATGTGGCTTAGCACACACGACATGGGTCCTCCACCTGCCTCTGAGTTATCACCTGGTGCGTTAAGATGTGACAACCTCACATGTTATTTCCAAAGAATAAACCAAAAAGCGGGACTGAATGAGATCAAACAGAAGACTGTACTACACGCTCTACAGCGGGCCTAAAACTACAGCAGCAATGGAGGACAGTTGGTATACAGGATAGAGCCACGTATGACCCCACCACGGATACTGACACGTGAGCACAAAGTGACGGAGATAAACTGGGGGCGGGGTGCCCGGAGTGCACACCGACTGGCTGAGCAGGCCTACCAACATCACCAACGCAACGCAATAAAGCCTCACGAGAGACGACTAGCGTTATCTGAGGCATTGTTGCCCGGTAATCCCGGGAGCTCGAGCCGCCATGGTGAACCGACCGACCCGAAGGTTGGATGAGCCGTCCGTGTCAGATGGACCTGCTGCTGGGCTAACCAACAAAAGCACCAAGGCGTCGCTTAGCTACTCTCTCTATACCCGCCACCGTCGAGAGACGTGAATGACGGGTAAACGACCCCCGTACATAGCAACCAACAGCGTGACAGCCAATCAACTTTCGCAGGCCTGCCAGTGAACGCTGACGGCTGCATCGTCCCAAACAGCGCTATCGTGACAGAATGAAACCCACCTTTTGGTTTGGGGTTCCCTTTGCCGCTTTTCTTTGAAGCCATGGCTGAGTCCTTGGTTGCAGGACCGGAAACGTCTGATAGAGGACAGGAACGACCGGTGCTTGTTGAAAGCGGCGAAAGAAATCAAAATTTCTGCTCCTATCTGATAAAACTCAAAACCAAAGAAACCCCGTCCGCTTTACCACTGACAGTTCTCTTGGCCAATGAAAGCCTTGTTACACAAAAATGGGCGGGGATTAGAAAGGTTATGCCCAATGGGTATCGAGAAGCGTTCGGCTTATTCAGCCATGTGGATACGGTAGTCTTATCTTTGCCCCGCCTTCCTCGCTCCTTTGGAACGTGGCAATATGGTAGATTCCACGCAGTGCGGTGTTCACGTTCTTTTATTCCACTCACCATTTTAAAATGTAAATCTCAAAAATATGAGCGTAAAACATTTCCCTTAACAACGGTGTAGCTTTCAAAATCACATTTTACAGCAAAACAAACGAAAAGGGCAGAAATGGTGCGGTCATTCACACTGTTGTTGCTATATAATTATTATCACAGTGCTAACATATTACTTTTTTAATACATGATATTCCATAGTACTATATAACCAGTGTTTTATCACACGAAGAAGCCATTAGTAAACAGTAATACTAATAGTAAATAACGTAATACTGCATTTACTAATGCAGTCGTTTCAGTCAGATATTTTGCTAACAATTTAATTGTCCAGTCTCACCCTGAAGGCAACACGAGCGATAACTCATTGGACTCATTAACTTAATTGTCGTTTAAACGCACTGAATAACTGAAGACAGTTAGACGTGTACCTCCTACCAGTGCGTGGCGGTAGTGCACCAGTGCACCAGTGCGTGGCGGTAGTGCACCAGTGCGTCAGGAAGGAGCAGGAAGAAGATGCAGATGAGTCCCTCTGCAAACCAGCTAAAATATTTCCTTGTACAGGTATAAAACTACGGAAAGTCACAGAGAACATCCCACTGGTTTTTATTAACGCAGTAAAGAATAATATCCTAAATTTACCAATTCCAAATTTGCATACGATTAAATTAGATGGCCTTGAC
>VURO01003778.1:10534-26127 GCA_015108175.1 Pelvicachromis taeniatus | reverse complement strand
CCGATCATTTTCCTTCTCCCCCCCCCCCCCCCCCCAAAAAAAAACTGCTTGCTGCAGGTGGCTGCCCCTCCCTGAGACTAGTTGTGCCAGTGGTTTCTTCCTATCCAAAGGGAGTTTTTCCTCTCTACTGTTGCCAAATGCTTATTCATAGGGGGTTGTGTGATTTTTAGAGTTTCTTTCTAATATTGTATTACCTTTATTTACAATATAAAAGACTCTGAAATGATTGTTGTTGTGAAATGATGCTATATCTTTTTTGAATCGATTAAAATGGATATACTACCCAAAGCTGCGGCCGCAAGGTGGTTGTTGCTTGTCGTGGTGGTAACCCCCGAACCAAATGGTAGACGCCAGATATGAGGTGAGCCACCAACCTGAAGAAGGAGTCTAATCGGGCTTGGTTGGCCTGTGGGACTTCGGATGCAGCTGATAGGTACTGACAGGACAAGCGGAACGTGGCAGGGCAGAGGCTGCGAAAACTTGGGTATGGGAGGAGTTTGGAGAGGCCATGGAAAAAGACGTTCGGACAGCCTTGATGAGATTCTGGCAAACCGTCAGGTGACTCAGGAGGGGAAAGCAGTTCTACCTGTACTGTGCATAGTGCAGGTGGAGTGTTGCTGACTTCGACTGAGAAAATTGTCAGGCAGTGGAAAGAATACTTTGAGGACCTCCTTAATCCCACTGGGACGTCTTCCGAAGATGAAGCAGAGTCTGGGGATGAAGGAGATGATCCGCCAATCTCCAGGGGCAAGGTTGCTGAGGCAGTTAAACAACTCCTCGGTGGCAGAGCCCCTGGGGTGGATGAGGTCTGCCCCGAGTTCCTGAAGGCCCTGGATGTTGTAGGACTGTCCATGGTTGACACGCCTCTACAATGTTGCATGGAGATCAGGATTGGCAGACCGGGGTGGTGGTTCCCAAGGGGACCGGAGGGTGTATTGCAACTACAGGGGAATCACACTCCTCAGCCTCCCTGGGAAGGTCTATGCCAGGGTGCTGGAAAGGAGAGTCCATCCATTAGTCGAACCTTGGATACCGGAGGAACAATGTGGTTTTTGTCCTGGTCGTGGAATACTGAATCAGTGCTTTATCCTCTCAAGGATACTTGAGGGTGAATGGGAGTTTGCTCAACCAGTCTACATGTGTTTTGTGGACTTGGAGAAGGCATTCGACCGAGTCCCTCGGGCTGTTCTTTGGGGAGCGCTCTGGGAGTATGGGGTGTCTGGCCCATTGCTACAGGTCTTTCGATCCTTATACAACCATTGCAATAGCTTGGTCAGAATAGCCGGCAATAAGTCGGACTCGTTCCTGGTGGGTGGTGAGCTCCATTCAATCCTATTGTGGAATTATTTTCTGCCTGGAGATGGAAAGTGTATGATCAAAATCCACACACACGTATACCCCTTCTCCAAGCTATGGAAGATGCATGTGGAGATATAGCATTTGATACTATTTGTAGCTGGATTCGCCATGCTAAGCGATATTTCCCCTGCTGCTTGGTCAGAGCAAACATTGCCTGTGATGTGGATGAGGTGCTGTGGCCAGATAGAAACAGAAGAAAGGATGCAGCATAGGTGTTTCTGTTTTGTTTTGTATTCAGTAAATTCTTCTGTTGTTTGTCTATGTAGACCACAGTATGTGCAACTTTATGTTGGTTAGGAGGAACACAGTGTACATTATTTTTGTGGGAAAATACAGTAACATATGTTTGGTACCATGTATTTGTGTTTTGTATACTAACATTCTGTACACAGTGTTCAACTGGTTCATATAAATGTCTATTCATGTGATGGTTTGTGTGTGTTATTTGAAAACAATATCAATTTGTGAAGAAATGACATTGTTTTGAATGAAGAGTTTCAATTTGCAGGAGAATTGAAGGGTTTTGCCCATTGTGTGTGTTTTGATTTGTGTGTACAGTTCTGACAATATGAGGCATGCTTTCAGAAAATATCATGAGCTGGCTGCGTGTTGGCAGGAATGAGGGAAAGGACCCAAAAGCAGACTTCACAGGAGAGCAACACAAAAAACAGCTTTATTGCTGGCTGAAACAAAAGCTGTACAAAAACAATCCAGAGCATGAGACTAGCCACAGGGCCCACAAGGAGACACACAGCACGGGGTAGTGATGTTAACGACGCGACAGGGAAGCACAGAAAATGCGAGGGGAAATGAGAGGCAGGAGGTGAACACGGCTGGGAGACATCAGGGCTGACGAGACCAGGGAAGCATAACTGAAAACACTGACATGAGACATGACCTTCAAAATAAAACAGGAAACACAAAAGCACAGTGAAGACACAGACACAGAGACACAGGCTTTACACAGGGACCTGACAGGGGAGAGCAACACAGAGGCAGAACATAAAACCACAATAGACAAAACATGGGATATAAATCAAAACAGCACACTAGAAAAACAGAACAAACCAAGGAGCAACAAAAAACCAAAACACAGACAGCAAAATTACAGAACACAACGGTGGAGATAACTGAACACAAAAACAAAGGGAACACAGAACATGAGGGCAAGGGGACCCAAAACAAAACAGAAAACAACAATAAACTGAAAATACTGGGTCAGGAGACCCAGGACCACGACAGAAAATGTGTGTAAACAATTGAGAAAAGCTGTAAAACTTCAGTTAATCTCTCTAGTGTCTGCTTTTGGGTCCGTTTCACAAACACACCAGCGTACCCAGCTGTGACAAAAATATAATTAATCCAGAATCATAATCTAAAGAGTTGTTTTTTTGTTTTTTTTAAGTTTATACTAATGCTGGGCTGAATATACAGGGACCATGACACAATTTGTTTAACAAAAATCTTTAATGAATTAGTGTTATGAATGAATTAGTAGAGCACGTCCTACTTCTTCACAGTTGTCTCTGTTTTTTTGTTTGCTCACATTCTCATGTTTATGTTGGTGTCAGGGAAATTCCAGCTGGAAGGACATAGAAGGACATGACCAGTGTCCTACTTAAAGTGCACAAACATTTACAATGATGTACCTTCTGTGGTGACCTCACATGGACAGGTTAACAGTGGAGTGCAGCCTACATGCGGATTGTACAGTTATGTGGACAGAATGCATTGTGATGTTGTGATGCTCAGACAAAACTTTTACTGAAACAAATATTTTTGGGTAATTTATTAAAGCATCTCCAGCTTATGACTGAACAAGCGACTCAACTGTCAGGCTAAGGAAATCTGTAGCTTATGAGATTATGGAGAGACTTTAAAGTAATAATCAAGATATTCAAATTAATGCAATATTTTATATGAAGCCAGTGAAGCTGTTGAGGGACAGGAGTGATATATTCTGTGGAAGGGATTCTGTAAATGACACAAGCAGCTAAAGATATGAACAAGTTTATGTGGAAAGCCAGAGATGATAGAATTACAATAATCAATGCTAACCAGAGGACCTGAAAGAATAGCAATACTGTTACCTGTATGGCAAAGATGTGATATTATTAATATGTGTTTCAAAACTCAAGAAGCTATCAGAAACAATACCGAAGCTCTTAACATGGGAGGAAGGAGAGATTTTAGAATCGTCGTTCAGAGAGAATTTATCACATTTATCAGAACAGTTTTGGTTTCTACATGAATAACTTTAATATTTGTAATAAGTTTTGTCTCTGTTTAAATTTAAGAAAATTAGCAGACAACCACGATTTAATGACCAGAAAGCTCTCAGTGAGAAAAGAAGTCGGAAGGGTCAAACTAGGCTTAGTGGATAAAGCTGGGTGTCATCAGCGTAGAAATGAAAATATATACCTAATTTCCTAAAAATGTTACCTCAAGGTAAAAGATAAATAATAAATATAAGGGGGCTAAGACAGAACCCTGGGGAACACCTGGACAGGTTTGTGAACAAGCTTGTTTCTTTGCCAAAAAATGGATTACCTTAAGACTAAAATGTTCTTTTTGGCTCAGAATGACTTATCATTTATTTATCCAGGTTAAATACCTTGTTGACATGAATTTCTTTTTTTTTTTCAAGACAGATCTGGCCAAGTGGGTAGCAGAAATTGAAGGACACAGAATAAGTACATGTCATTTCATTATTTTACAAATAACTCCTTCTTAAATCCTGTTGATAAGCTAATTACCAAAATTAAATAAGGACATTTAAAAAATACAAACATCAGGAATAACTTTTGTGGGGGGAAGATGATCACTTAAAGTGATCATCTGTGTGTATAGACTCACAGCTGGAGTATGAAGAGAAGTGGGATACGTTCAGCTTCACGTGCATTTCTTGATTTAATTATTTTCATTTGGAAAAAAAAAGATTTCAGAACATTTTCATAAAAAAAAAAGTCTGTCAATCATCTGCCTTCTGAGGCGTAAATAAACACACGTAGAAGGAATCGATAGGGCCGTGTACCCGTACTGTACACGTTTTATTTGCTCCTGCATGCCACTCTGTCCAGACACTCTTAGCGCAGACCTTGAGAGAATTAAAGCTGGTTCCCGCAGCACTCAGCAGTCCAGGACTCGTGGATGCACTTTTACTCCAGAGATGTTAAACACAGCGTTTCCTCTGGTGTGACCTCGCGTGTTTTCTGCCCGGCTGGCCCGCCTCTGCCTCCGCCTCCAGCTGCAGCGCACAGACCGAGCTCCGTCCAGAGCGCCACAGCTGCGCGAAGGAAAAGATGGTATCCGCAGGACGCTTGAGCTCAGTGCTGCTGCTTGCATTTCTGCTGGGGCTTCATCACTCCTCAGGTTTCTGGATCGTCAACGTTGTCTTTCCTCCCCCAGCCAAATCTAAAGTACCCAGCAACAGCACTCCTCCGCTTATTATCGGTAAGTACAGGGTGGGCTGAGGTTCATTTTAACCTGTTTGTTAAGAAGTATGGAAGATTAAAATACACTGCAGTGACATATTCAGGAGAAATACTGGGAAAGCAGATTTAGCTGGACATCTATGCAGGAACATGCAGCACAAAGGTCCAGTACAGTGGAGGGGGGAGGGGGGGGGGATGGGGGTGGCTGATAAGATGAGTGCTGAGTGTTTTGAGGCCACACACAGCACTCTGTACATTTGACCCTGCAGGCTATTGCACTGTTTCCTCATCAGGGTCATCACAAAGCTTTAGAGACACACACCGTGATTCAGTGACTGTGCTTTGGATAAACTGCCGCGCTCCAGCTGCTATTCAATCTGCTATTCAATCTGTTCTTTGCCTTCTTATAATTTACAATAAATCGTCCCCTCTACCTCCAGAGTTCTCCGTCTTTTTAAAAAAAAAATTATTTCTCATTAAAAATTCGCAGTTTCCAACCAAAAACCCTCAAGCCCATCCACTATTTGCAAATTTCTTTTAATATTCAACTCGCCTTTTTATAAAATCTCAAACGTCCAGAGTGAGACATTTTGAGAGTTTGGAGAAGTGCTATTCTTATTGTCTTTGATATGACGATGTTTAAACACTGGACTGACCAGATGGTGGAAGAACTGCAGTGTAGGCTGTGCCAATAGGGTAGCTGGGTAACGGTAAATAACGCGGCTCCTCCCGTGGGTCAGGGGTCAGTTTCGCAAATTCAGAAACAGATCCAAATATTTGCATTTCACAAAACTGTCTGCTATGTCAAATACACCTTATTTGCTGTGAATTCTGGGTAAATTAAGGCTAAAAGAGAACATGTGACCACATCATGGTAATCATCATAATTCACCCCCGGGTAAAATGTTGCCATTTTGGTAGGTTTTGCACTATTAGAAATCAGATGATGTTATCCCTTTTAGGCTTACACTGTAAGGCCATTTTCCTCTTCCCGCTACTTGTGACTCACAGTTGGCAGTCAAAAGGTCATCGTCCAATCAGGGATTTGTGCAGCCTACTGCACAGGAGCTCCAAGTGAAGGACAGGCAAACAAAAATGATGAGATAAAGAAAATGCTTTCATTTCTACATTGCTTGCTTTAAATGAAATAATTGTATGATATTTATTTAAACTCAAAAACAATGTGACTAAACAGCACTAACATCACGACTTTGTGAAAAAAGTAAGTGAAACAAGTGGAAGAGATGGTTGTAGAGACATCCCTACCTATACAAAAGGGCAGATTACTGTCTGTTGGTTTTAAGAAAGACTGGTAGGTGTCAACCAACGGCTTTCACAAGACCTTGAAAGTGTTCAGCGAGAGTAGAAGTGCCAAAGAGTCAAATCGAAACACCTGCAGAAATCTCTGCAACTTCCTGAAACATATCTTTAACACAACATCGCAACTCTAAGGCTTGGTGGAGGGAGCATCGTGGCATGGGCCCTGTCCGGGCCTCAGCATTAGCGATCAGGCTAAGCCGTCGATCAAAGGTGATTATGAGCTTGCTATAAGTGCACTTTCATTAAGTCACAAAAGAAGTAACAGCATTAGATAAACTGAATTAAACAGTTTGTTTTGTTTTTTTCTAAATTGTATTATTATTGTATTATTATTATTATTATATAATAATAATACAATAATTCGGTGGCACGGTGGTTAGTTGCCTCACAGCAAGAATGTCCTGAGTTCAATTCCACCATCAGGTCGGGGTCTTTCTGTGTGGAGTTTGCATGTTCTCCCCGTGTTTGCGTGGGTTCTCCCCGGGTACTCCGGCTTCCTCCTACATGCACTTAGTGGGGACAGGTTAATAGGAAAATCTAAATTGCCCATAGGTATGAATGCGGGAGTGACTGTGAGTGCGAATGGTTGTCTGTCTATATGTGTTAGCCCTGTGACAGACTGGCGACCTGTCCAGGGTGTACCCCGCCTTTCGCCCTAAGACAGCTGGGATAGGCTCCAGCGCCCCCCGTGACCCTGAAAAGAATAAGCGGCTGCGGATGGATATATTATTATTATTTCCAAACTAAATTATATAACTCTTTAATGTGGCAGGAAATTAGCTCATCAACATCTGGTCTCAGGATCCTCCAGAGAAAAGCAGCTGTGCTCATTTTTTTGTGAGTTTTCCAAGTTTACGAAATAGTTTTCAGAAGTCTAGTTTTTATTTTTATCAGCGATCTATAACAGTGGTTCTCAGCTGTTTCAGCTTTAATGAATGAATAATCTCCTTGATTTCTTTCAGTTCAATGAAATGATTCCTCCCTTCTGGTCCCACTTTATCCTGCAGTATAATTAGCATTTGACACGCTGACGTGTTTGCATGTGCCCTTGTGCTCAGTACCGGGGAACCTGGGGAACCGTCTGGAAGCCAAAATAGACAAGCCGTCGCTGGTCCACTGGCTGTGCTACAAGAAAACTGAGAAATGGTTCCCGCTGTGGATCGACCTGAACATGTTCATACCCATAGGTGTGGACTGCTGGATCGATAACATCAGGTGAGACCTGCTGTCTGCTCTCACTTTCAAGCAGCTTAACGACACCTTTGATCTACGAATTTGACTTCCTGTAGGTGACAGCTGAGGAACAGACTCTCATGCTTTTGTTTTACCTAAAGTCAGAGTTTAGCATCACTGAATACATTTTTTGCAGAATTTGAAAACTTCTCTTTTCACGTTTGTGCGTCCTCCAGACTCGCTTACAACAGGACAACTCGGCGGTCATCCAACTCACCCGGGGTGCAGGTGCGAGTGCCTGGATTCGGGCAGACCTATTCCATTGAATATCTTGACTATAACAGACTGGCTGGTGAGATAAATACATCTATGATGGTAAACTGGTAAACTTAGGGGGCTAGCCTCTGATATATTTTCATGTATTCGTGTGAATGCTTAAAAGAAGCATTCACACATTAGTGATCCAAAAAGTTATTATTATTCTAGTTGCCAATTCTTTGGACGCTAATTTCTCCCAGAGTTTTTGTCCGATTTTGACCATTCAACTTGTAATATATTCTGCTATGTCTGCTGATGGGCGCTATATCTCTTGGTAGTTATTACTGATATACTTTTTGAGATAATAAGATTTTTATGCTCTTATTTTTTCTGTATTGAAATCAATAGGCATTTGTCATATTTGGCAAGTCGCCTCAGAGCAACACAAAGTCTGAAAACTCTCCATAGACACACAATATACACCTGCTCAAAAACAGAGCTGGACTCTGGAAATGAAGCACTTTTCTCTCTCATCGTATCTTCTACATGGATGTTTACAGACCCCTGAAAACTTGTACGATTGTTCACCAAATCCTGCTAAACAGTAGTTAGTAGTGTTATACTTTTTAAAAAAATAACAAAGTTGGAAACGAATGTTCCATGTTCGGAACTTTGACGAATGCCCATTGACTTTCATTACAAAAAATACGTGCATGTCCCAAACATGGAAAAGCATTTCAGTTTCAGCTTTTAAGCATTCACCCAGCATTTTCCCTCGGAAATGCACATTTCTCTAGTTCTACACTGAGTAACAGAGAAATGTTTACTGGTCATGAAGGCAAAAATATAAAGGAACATATTCAACATGCTGTGTAGCCCAGTGCTTTATTTCCACAGTAGACTTGGATCTGAAACTGATTGAGTCTGCTGCTGTTCTCTGAAGGTTACTTTTACACCATGGTGGAACATCTGGTCAACGTGGGCTACATCAGAAACGACACCGTCCGCGGAGCACCATATGATTGGAGATTATCTCCTAGTAAGTCTGGAAAAATGTACACGCCTCTTCAGTGTCACTGTTTAATAATAGAGCCTTTTGCAGATTATACCCAGCACACGTTTAATAACTGTATTATTTTTATGTTAAGAGAGAAAGCATGGCGCTTTGCATGTGCTTACAAGTTTCTTTTACTAATTATGCCACGCAGGTGCTTCAATGATAAAGATCTGCTTTACTAAACAAGATGAATTCACGCTTGTGAGTTTGTTATGTTGGTGGGAGAAGCTGGATCAAACCAAGTGATAAAAGTCCTGGGTCGAGTGAGACTATTCAAATCATAAATGATACATTATAAATACTAATATGTGCTAATGCTACGGTATTGTACACCCCATGATTTGCTAGCTTGTAGCAACCATAACTTTAAGTATTTGTTTTCTGTATGACTTTGTTAGAAGTTCGGTGCAATCTTCACATTATAACAATTCTACTTGAGGTTTCTGGGCAGTTGTTTTTGCACAGCTCTCTGAATGTCCCGCCACATTTTTATCGGGATGAGTTCTGGGCCACTGCAGAACCTCGATTTGTTTCTTTTGATTCTGTTGTAGATTTGCTGCTGTGTTTGGGATCATTGTCCTGTTGACAATGACCCCATTTTGGCCAGGCTTTAGCTGTCAGACAAACGGCCTCACATTTGACTCTAGAATACTTTGATATACATAGTTCATGGTTGACTCAACTTCAAGGTTCCCAGGTGCCATGGCTGGAAAACAAGCCCAAATCATCACCTCTGCACCACCGCTGGATTCAGTTGTATACAGTTGGTATGAGGTGTTTGTGCTGATATGTATTTGGTTTATGCCACATGTGACGCTGTGCATTATAGTCCGACATCTCCACTTTGGTCTTATTTATCCGAAGGTCTTTGCTCCGATGCAGCTTTGCAAACCTAAGAAGAGGCTTTCTGTTGGCAACCAAGCCACACTCGATCAGCCTTTTTTTTAACATGATAACTGAGACCTGTACAGTCTGAGATCTAGCTCTTGGGGTAAATTTGCTTATTTTAAATGTCTCACTATACATTGATGGACTTCAGACTGTATTGAAGTGGCGTTATTGATTATTGCTGATGTCTTTCCTCCTCCTTGTTGTGTTAACACATATCTGAATGCTGCAGACAGCAAAGTGCCAACACCTCAATAATCAAATGCTTTGATTAGCAGCGCCTGGCTGCTACTTATCCTTTTAATTCGTGTGGAAGTAGAAGCAGTGTATTTTGTTTTTCACACACTGTGTCTGCATTTTGGTTTAACTTTTAAAAAATATATATTGACATAGTGTAACATATCCCGGGTTGCTGTTTACCAGCTGGTTCTTAACGCTAACCCTAGAGAGGGACTTGCTTTTAGGACATCTAAACTCTAAAACAACTTCACTAGCTTTTATGTGCACACTGGCTGTGAGTAACTTTGGTGTTGCATATCCTGTTTGTGGCAGCGGGTTATAAAGTTATTTTGACCACATTCAGCCAAAGTCTAATTACACTACATAGTGGCCTGTGATGAGCACTTAATCACATGCACTTCTTAAAGTTCTTGCCGTAAGCCTGCAACCTTTTTGTTTCCCCTCGTCCCCCCCACAGATGAGAATGCAGAGTACTTAGCAAAGCTGCAAAACCTGGTTGAGGAGATGTACAACCAGTACCAGGAGCCTGTCTATCTGCTGGGACACAGCATGGGATGCCACTACGTCCTCTACTTCCTCAACCACCAGCCTCAAGCCTGGAAGGACAAATACATCAGAGGCTTCATTTCCCTAGGCGCCCCATGGGGGGGTGCAGTAAAAGTACTCAGGGTCCTGGCTTCAGGTAATGATAAAAACGCAGAGAACAGAATAAAGATGGAGAGGCTAGAAAGCGAATGTGAACCTGAAACTCGTTACAGGAGAAAATGATGGCATCTCGATGATTTCGAACTTAAAGATCCGGGAGGAGCAGAGGATGGTAACAACCAATGCATGGATGCTTCCAGTAGAGGGCATCTGGCCAAGTGACCACGTATTCATCTCCACGCCGACCTTTAACTACACTACAAAGGACTACCAACGGTTTTTCAATGACATCAATAATGAGGAAGGATGGTAAGAAACAGTTAAAAAAGTAGACCAGAGACCATATAGTACTATACCTTTTTAGCACATAGATAAAATTGTTCTCTTTTTGGTGTTTTTCTAATAGTAAACAATGATCATGCCTTCTTTATGGCTCCAGGTACATGTGGGATGACACCAAGAACCTCACTAGTGAGCTCCACCCTCCTGGCGTTGAGGTGTGGTGTATGTATGGCATGGGCCTTCCAACTGCTGTGACAAGCATTTACGACGATGTCTTTCCCAACGGGGACCCAGTGGACTTTGTTTATGCCGATGGAGATGGCACGGTGGACACGTTCAGCATGAGTCTATGCAAACGTTGGGTGGGGAAGCAGGAGAAGCCCGTCCATATCACAGAATTCAGAGGGCTGTTCCATCTGGATATGGTGTTTCACGAAAAGGTGCTCGACCAAATCCAGGACATCCTGGAGGGCAAATCAGACACACCCACAGAGGTTGATGTCAGAACTGACACTGAATAGAGGCGTTCAGGAGTTTGAAGCCATTTATATTGCTGGATTCTCACACAGATGACTTTTGAGCCAGATCAAAAATCAAGCTTAAAACAAATATCAGTACCTTCTCTTATCTCAAGTAGGTACAACAGCTCAAAACCAATCTGGACTTGGGGAGAATCTATCTCTGACCCCCTCCAGCAAATAGCCCTGATCACTTTATCTTAACTAAACGCTGCTGACTCAACAGTGTGGGTTTTAACCCTGACCTGATTATTTCTACACTGAGGTCATGTATTTAGTTATCTTACATGTTAAATTTAGTGGCAATTCTGGAAATGTAATAATCACAGTAATTACAAATGTAGTAAGAATTTTTTATGATGGTTTTTGTTTTGTTGTTTTCATCTGTGTGCTCCTGTTACATCATCATTATAATTTTTTAGAGTTTACGCATAAAAACCCAATAAATATGAGACATTTTGTTGTGTGAGATTATTGGATTGTTCCCTCAGAAACTGTATTTTTGATAAGTAATAAGCAATGATCATCAATATTTTTGCAGTGCTGTTGTGTAAGCAGCTGTCTGAATGGACCCACCTTAAAATTACAGCATTTGAGGTCACAAAAGTCCACCTGTGTGGGTCACTTGTTTGGTTCCAGTACAAAAGTCAAGCCTTTATCTCATCTGTTCGACAGCATCTGCTGCTGAGGACTTTTGACTCGCTGAAGTTGCGTTACAGTCAGGTGTTATGCCGAAACAGTTACCCCGTGTCAGAAAGTGCGTTCCCATCCTCAAGAGCGCGCAGAGGAGGAGGAGGAGTCACGGCGCGTTTGCGACTCAAAGCTCGCGGCGAATCTTTCAAAATAAAGTGTCAATCTGGATAATTGTGGTCAAAATAATTTGATTTCCTTTATGTTAACTGCAGAATTTTAAACTACAAGGATCAAAAAATCCTAATCTTTAGACAAACCTAAGATTCATAGACAGATATATTATTATTCTTTGTTTTCAAGAGTCAATGTGCATCAATTATGTACAAGCAGTACAAATAAAGGTTTCCTCTGCTGGTGGATATTTTACACTGATGTCACACTGAATCTGTAAAATGATTGTTTAAGGTTAAAATAAGATTTCAAAGAAAGTCTAAATAACTTGATGTGAACATCACACTGTTCTTCCCTGCAGAGGAACTGATTTGGTTTTTTAAAACATGTGACAAGACATGTCAATGTCGAGTTGTCTTGGCACATGTTTAAAAAAACCAAATCAGTTCATACTGCATACTGCAGGTATTACTTCACTCAAGACCCCACATTATCACATCACCTCAACAGAGTAGTTGTAGACTCCTGATTTACTTTACTTGAGGTTCCTACAATAATTTAAAGCAGAATGTAGCAGGGCGAGGACACATGCTTTAAAAGCAAAGACTCCACTTGTGTGGGATGGTTGTGTCACAAACATCAACTTGACATATGTCTCTCTTGTTTTCTCCTGGATCCATTCTCACATGCTGTTGGTCAGTAGTCAAACACAATTAGCATTTCGTCAGCTCTAAAATGCTTGGGGGGCGGGGGTACAGTAGCAGTTGACAACTAAAATTAATGAAAGAGAGTGTATGGGCAGGTGTAAAAGTCATGCAGTGTTTATTTGTCCTTTATCATGTTTTAACAATATATATAATAAACTTAACTAAAGAAAAATGAGGGGGGCAGTGGTTGAGCCAAATTAAAACAATTTATACAAATTATAATAATAATAATAATTATTATTATTATTCTTTCTTGTACTTGCAGGTATTTCAGAAACCACAAGCTTGCGGAACAGTGGAAGCTTTTACTTTGAAAGAGGAGCCCGTGGCTCCTCCTACTCCTCCTGAGGATGGGGGGGACACTTTCTTACAGGCGTAACTATTTTTCGCAGGACACCGTTTGCTGTTAAAATCCGGAACTCGTGATCATCCTTCTTAATTGATCGTCGACAGGGGTATTTTACCCGCAGCTGTGGGCTTTAGCAACAAACCGGAGCCGGCTCCACACACCGCGGAGGGATAATGCTCTTCAGGCTATGAGATATCAGGAGTCATGGCGGGTTGGAACCGGGTAACTGCTTTCTGTGTCGGGCTTTCATTGATGCTGTTGTGGGCACCGAGCTCCGAGAAACCGGCGGGGAAATGGCAAGGCGAAAAGCCTCGTCTATCCACGAAACCCCCGGTCGTCCTTAGTAAGTGTCTCCTTCATCAGTTTACTCCTTACTTTGTCTTCTGTTGCTAAATAGTTGCACAACTTGCTGTCACCCGTCAGGTAGCTAATCGGCATCTGGCGATTTCGAAAGGAGACCAAACTCTATTTAAAGGGGGTCAAATTTAACTTCTCCTCATGTTTATCAGCCATCATGTTAAAATACTAATAATTCTCTATATTTAACATTTCACTACTTGGCGAGTCTTCAATTCGGCTACAAAAGTATTACACATAAGTCAATTCATTTTGAACTTTTCTAAATGTTTGGCCTGTTGTTGTGGTTGTCATCATCTAGCAAAACAGAGAAATACTCGTGTGTACACCTCGGTGTTCAAGACTGTTATGATCAAATAATATGACATTTCATTATTCTAGCTGTGCTGTATCAAAATAAAGCCTAAAACACTTTCCCCACAATAAATGCTGAGTTAAAATTTGCTTTCTAGCGAGGCGTTTTTAAATTGTTAGATTATTGAACGAGGGTTGGTTCGATTTACTGAAGAAGGAAGAGAGCGGGTATCTTAATCTATCTGAAAACAAAAAACACATAGAACTGCACTACAGGGGACGAGACTGACAAATTAACGTTATTTGAGGAAAGCTTTAAACATACCAGCTGTGTGTGCGCGTGTGTTAAGGCTAACTGTTTACAGCTCAGTCATCAGGTCATATGACAAAACGCATCTCAGCTCAACAGCCAATCAGGTCCTCCAGACGCTGAGGGAGCGTCTCCTCAGACCTCTCTGGGCCATGTAACCTTTAGGAGTGGCTTTAAAATAAATAACAATAAAAAATGAAATGGGTTTATCTTCAAAATCAAATTTTTTTAAATTTAATGTTTTGTACTTGTTTGGCTGTACTGTACACCTTTTTTTTTTTTTCACAGCTTACAGCAGTGACTTGTGTTTTATTCAGCTGAAACTTCCTCGGGGTCCTGAATTTGAGCATAGCTTGTTAGGAGTTATAATTACAGCATACACATTTACAACTACTATGTCTGGCATTAAAGATGCTACAAGCAGGGGTAGATTAGAAAGGAAAAAAAGAGCACAGTGGGAAAAGGTGAATGATGAGGATGAAGGACAAAGCACAAACTGCTATCTATCTATCTATCTATCTATCTATCTATCTATCTATCTATCTATCTATCTATCTATCTATCTATCTATCTATCTAAAAACACAAAGGGTGCTTGAAAGAGAGGAGGGGACAAATAAAAATGGATATGATCGTGTGAGTGTCAAGAAACGCATTTTACGAGGAAGAGAAAAAAACCACAACACCAGAGGCAGAGAGGCCCAGGAGACCATGTAACTGCTGGGTCACTTGTGGTTTAGTTTTCCCCCTTAACATCCACCCATCTGGACCTGTGTGCAGAGACCGAGCGTCCCTTTGGCAGAAGTCTTTAAAGGAACTAGAATAAAAGTACAGTTCCCACACAGCCACCTATAGTTTTGATTTTTGGCGTATGGAAACAGTACTTGTGTTCTAACTAATTGCTCATTCATCAACTAAACCTGCAGCAGCTGAATGTCTAAAACATGTTTTGAATTTATTGAAATTATTGCACAGTCAGATGTGCTGCATGCACGATGACACGGACTACTCTGCTGGATCCATGGCTTGCTAACTGACGCCTAATGCCAGATTCAATTTCTGCAGTTCATCCATTCCTCCACTGAACAAGGTCTTGGGATTTAGAGTAATTTGCACAGCTTCTATCTGGTTCCATAAATGCATGTTAATAGTCTGAAGGCTAAGTGCTGATCAATGTCCCCGATAAGTGAATCATCACTAATGTTGCTCGTTGCAGTTCCAGGAGATCTGGGAAACCAGCTGGAGGCGAAGCTGAACAAACCCACTGTGGTCCATTACATCTGCTACAAGAAGACGGAAACATACTTCACACTGTGGCTCAACCTGGAGCTGCTGGTGCCTGTAGAAATAGACTGCTGGATAGACAACATTAGGTGGGTGGTGGTGCCTGAATTGGTCACATGAAGAAGAGTCAGTTGATGAATTAGTTACCATTAACCAAGTTACCCCCTTTTTTTTTTTTTTTTTTTTTTTTTTAATTTGTTTTTTTTTTTTTTTTTTTTTTTTTTTTTTTTTTTTTTTTTGTTTTTTTGGGTTTGTTGTTGTTGTTGTGTTTTTTTTTTTTTTTTTGTGTTTTTTTGTTTTTCTTGTTATTGTTCA
>VURO01003776.1:35881-52516 GCA_015108175.1 Pelvicachromis taeniatus | reverse complement strand
TCACCGCAATACATTATTTTAATTATCACGCACATATACACACATACCGTATAAACAGACTTCTTGTTTCAACAGTGTACTACGTGCACATTATGCATGCCTTACAATCAGCCAATTCTCATATGTTTTTACCATGAGCTACATCTTTTTGGTCTGCGAGCAGTAAGTGAAGGTGACAGAGAGAGTTGGTGTGAGTGAATGCCTGTGAATATGCATATTTATTAAAAACAGGGCAAATGTGGCAAATTTGGGAACTCAACAGCCTTACACCCCTTGCAGCTTTGAAAAAACCTCAGGAAACCCAAAACCAAAACTATGTCTTTTTGGCCGTTATGTTCACTAGGAGGCCTGAGGGAATTGGTCCTCTTTGTTCTAATTAGCAAATAAACAACAAACGTATTTATGTTGACGTTGGAACCAATAATCCTGACAGCTGTTGTGACTGGCTAATTAAAGTAACAGAGTTACAGGGTTGCCACAAAGAGCACTCCATGTTGCATATGCTGACCCCTTAAGCCTTCAATTGAACATCTGAAGCATCTGGTAGCGAGGTGGTAAACCTTGACCTTTAACATCATGAGAGCCCAGCTGCTGAGATCATCCTTAACTATTGCTAACCAGTGTAACCAACTTCTATTTTTTTGAGCAAACTGCTTGGGTTTACAAGACTTACACTCTGTACTTAACTCGTGGCTGCAAAAAAAAAAAAAGCTATAATCCACATGCAACACTGTAATAACCTTGCAATGTTCCACATTTTATTATGTTTTTGTGTTTGTCTGTGTCTACAAGATTTATGGTACTGGGCTAAAATCATAACAGAAAGACAATAAAATATACCTCTATAGTGCTCCTTTCCACAGCAAGACCTGAATCATAGTTTCTGCTTTGAACCCTTAAGACCTTTTTCTCCATACTTGTGTACACAGTCATGTTTTACACAGCAGTGTAAATGAGCCAAACCTCACATCTACAACTGGAATGCTTGTTAAATGTGTCTCACCAGCTCATCAGTAATTGATTGCATCAGGGAGAAAATGGGACTTTCACTTCTAAAGATAAGCAAAGCACATTTGCTCAGATCCACTTATCTATACAGGAGGCATGTCAGGATATAGTGCTGGTGTAGGTTTCACGTGAACACACTTGGGTCTGGAGGTTCTGCATGTTTTCTAAATACAGAGGAGGGCGTGTGGTTATGGGATACAGGTTAAAGCATGCTTAAACACTCATTATAGTTGACTGAGTTGCGTTTGATTGCCGGGGATTCAGCTGCTTTCATCCTACGGCAGTAGCTTATTGATGGTGACAGATTTAACGAGTTGTCTTTTTTCTGAATAATTTGTGAACACAAACTACCACAGCAGGGGGCTGACATATGTAATTACAGTATTGCATTCCTTCAACAAAAATAACACGGAAAAACAGGATCAAAGAGTTTGGTTCCACAGTCAATACCTGCCTGTGTTTTTCCATAGTAGTAAAGCTGAGGTATGTTATGACCTGCCACAAACAATCAACCTGAACTGACATCAAGTATTTTTCCACTGCACCTCACAGCAAGGTAGCAGTGTTTACTGTGATGACATGCTGGGGGTGTACTGGTGACAAGCCGCAGTAAAAGCTCATCACCTCTGCAGCCCCTTCACCTTTATTTGGAAAACTGCAAGACAAAGAAAGCAGAAGACTCTTGATTTGATCACAGTATTTAAGCCTTCAGCTGCAGTGATAATAGCACTGATTGATCAGCGTTAAACACATCTGTGGTGAATATATCAATGTTAAAGGCATTGTATTTCATATGTGATGTATCCTCAACAGCATCCATTTCACAATCAAAGGGGAAAGTCGTCAAAGGGTTTCATATCAGCAGGAACTTCACACAGCTTGGAAGCACAAACAGGAACACAAACTCCTAACCACAGGGACTGACACAGGAAATATAAAAGTAGTGAGAGCTGGACACGGACAGAATTTTTAGAAACAGACCTGTCTCTCCAGCCTGAGACACACACAGAGCACAGATACACAAGCGTAACTGCCGAGGACGCGGCTGAAGGGGTAATCATGGGTTTGTTGTAATCTGCTCCTGCTGCCAAGCAGGACCATGGGAGAGCGGCTCAACTTTCCCCTGCTGTGAGGCTGTTGTGTAAATGCTTGTTATTATGGTTTGGCTTAGCACATTGCAGCTAAAACGGATTGACCCAGACCTGCAGGATTCTGACTCAACTTTGATGTCAAAGATCAAAGTTTGAACGTCATCATGCTACTCTGTGCCCACTCACACTGTAAAGGCTAGCCAGGTGTGAGTTGCTGCAACTTCATCCACTTCCCTGAAATGTCACTGATTTTGAAAAGTCACTGTTTTTACATAGTGTCGAGTGGAAAGCAAAGATATGTCTATGAGAGAGAAAAATACAGTCAGCTGCATCATGATAGAAAATGAAAGCGCTCGTCAGGTTTCACTGGACAAATTATTCAGTTGAAATTGGTTTTATTTATATAGCACCAAATCACAACAACAGTCGCTTTAGGGCGCTTTATATTGTAAGGCAGACCCCAAAATAATATAACAAAAACCCCAACATTCAAACAATCCCCTTTGAGCAAGCTGTTTGTGACAGTGGGAAGGAGAAACTCCCTTTTAACAGGAAGAGACCTCCAGCAGAACCAGGCTCAGGGAGTTCTTTCATGCTTATTTTTAACACAACTATCTTTGCTTCTCCTTGTACATTTGTGTGTAGTTGCCACCTCTGATGGCAAATGTAACTTCCTGAATGAAACTTCCTGGGAGAGATTAATAAGTAACGGGAGAGGTAAAGGTAGCCCAGGGACATGACCTTTAGGGGAACACATTTGCATAAGTTCACAGAATTTGTTCACAAACTTTTTTTTCTTGGTGAAGTTTGTAAACTTTTTTTTTAATCTATTCAAAAGAACAAATCTTTCGGTGAACCAATTTGCATGCGCAAAGTCATTTGACGGGTACACTCATACGAAGATCATAGTGTAGCTAGGAGCTGGGAATAAACAGTCAGCTTAACAATAAATTCTTCACATTGTTTCTTTACAAAACTACATCCACACAAAGGCACATCTTTAACTTACTAGTTGTTTTAACAACCAATTTAACATCAACTGTAAATGGTGATGTTATCAGTGCACTCATCAGTGCTGTGATTTACTGCTACAGGAGAGGTGCGTGCTCAGTAATTTGTTCACTGAAAGGGGCACAATATGAGAAGTGAGTGAGAGTCATTCAAGCTGAATCGGATCAGCAAGTTTAAAAGCCACAGCAAACTGTCAGTCAAAAAGCCTCGAAGTTATTCACCTCCAGGGTTCATCAACAATTCCGAGAAAGGGAAATTTTAAAACATTGTATTACATAATAAAAGAATTTGACATGTTTTAAAAGTGTCAGCATTTCCTTGTCTGAAGTCTCGTTCATGAGGAATATAAACAATGCAGTCATGCTTCAGGCAATTCCTGGGAACACCCTTAAACATGTAATACTTACTGTAATCAGCTTTATTGATATCTGTGCTTTTGCAATTTGATTAGCCATGACACAAAATACTTGCTTGTCTCAACAACAAAAAAATCCATATATATATATATATATCTATGTTTCTCTATCTATACATATATATATATATACATCTTTTTATGTTTCAAGCTCTACCAGAGGCCTGGGAGCTTGAAGGTCCTCAGATGTTGCACCTGGGATCAGCTGGAGTCACTCGCCCAGCACTCCTGTTTATTTATTTAGGTTTCACTTGAAACTGAGTCTCAGTGGGATTAGCCATGTTAAATAAAGGTTACATTGCAATGCCCTTTGTTTTGCCAGTAAAACAACTTATACTGGTTATGGTTGGGATATATGTTTGTGAGTGTTTGTGTGCTAGTGTGTGGCATTAATGTGCTTGTAGAGTGAAAAAACAAAACAATGGAGTATGTGTGAGAAAGGAATGAATATTAGATCCGTAAGTCAGTTGAGGCTTAGTTGAAAAAACAATCAATGCATGCTACACACACACACACGCACCCACACACACACACAGAGGAATGGATAACTTCCTACACCCTCCTACACAGTTTCTTTTTAAGAACTGCTCTGTTCTTTTCTGAATAATGCGTGCCCACTGTACATTCATTTAGTCTTCATTCACTGATATACGCGTGAACTCTCTCTCACTGACCCAAATTAAACAATATGTGTCATTACGCTATGGAGGATGACGAAAAAAATATGCTCCCATTAAGCAAACAGGCCTTCAGCTAATCAATAAATTGCCATATATCACTGTCAGCTGCCCTACTCTCCCGCCTCAGATGATCCAACTGCAGTCTGTTTTTAAAAAAAAAACTGATGATACATTTTTCTTGTATGTGAAAACACACACACACACACACACACACACACACACACACACACACACACACACACACACACACACACACACACACACACACACTTAATCTGTTTATTTAAAATCCTCCTTCTGTCACAATCACTGGCTTCCCCTGTTCTGACTGAGGCAGATAGACTCATGTATCATTGTCATTTCTATCAAAACAGCGACTCCTGATAATGTATAATTATGACAGATAACTGATGATGGCATTGCATCTGTTTAATCAAAGCTAAACACGGCTGAGGTTTTAGATGGCAGGCCTTGTGTGGCCACAAGAGTAATTTGCCGGGGGACGTCGCGCTCGTTAATAAATATGTTGCCTATGTGTCTCCAGCCTACATAAACATATTATCACTGGTTTCTCTTCCACTCACATATGCACGCTAGAGCTGCGTATGCGTGATATGGCTTCTGTCCTTTCTAATTAGCATAATGAATAAATACCAGTGTCAGTGACCTGTGAAATGAGAAAACCCTTGTCATTTCTGAGTATCTGCACAACTGAGTTTTAAAATGAAGTCATAACAATGTGACGAGATGGGGCAGGGATCGCAGCAAAGAGGGAAATTTTCACTCTGCTGTGGAGCACCACGGTTCTTCATCAAACATGCACAACCAACATTACACAACAGTGTCGCACATTGATTTCAATATAGCAATCTATAACTCTAGGCCACTCTACACATCCATGCATACCCTGTGTCCAACTCGCAGCCTGATAATAACAGATAGAACAAGTCCATACTGATGAAACGGCTCGCTGAGGTAGTCAAAAACAGTAATCACTTTTGTCGTGGCTCAATAACACAAAGATTTCCATCCTTCCGACGGGTCAGCCCGCCTCAGATCAATCCACGCAAAAATTTAGAAGAAGAGAAATTTCAATTTTACTGAAATTGCTGTATTGATTAGAGAATTGAGTAAATTACTGGTGACCACATGAGACTGACTCCAGCAATCTATACGATGCGCACCCGAGAGGAGAGAAAACAGCTTCCATTATCATTTCTTGTTAAAAGTAGTGGGTTTAAGAAATTAAAGGATCAGTCGAGAATGATGTTTGTAGTTACATAAAAAGGGCGAGTTACCCATGCTCGACAAACTAAGTAAATGATGAGACTGTTATTTTATTTTTAGATATTTTTTTCTTTTCTGTCATTTAAAAAGCTTTTTCTGACCTCATTATGGTAAATACACTGGCCCCTTCCCCTGTCGCAAACCCACCTTTCTCATTTGATGGGCAACTTACACCACAGAGGTCTTTCAGTTCATGTCACGTCAAAAAAGAGACCTATGAACAAATGCTAACTGATGCAGCCTGATAAAATTCCCAGTGTGAAATATGACTTTCTAATTGTTGGCAAAACTTGAACAAGATTCACTGGCTCGTGGAAAAAAAAATTTGCAGATGAGTCTCAGTCACACGAGTCCATGTCTCAGTCAGAAACATTTCAGCACCTTGAAAAAAGTTTAAAAAAACCAAATCAATATTTCCATCGTTGGAGCAAAGCTCAAAGTTTTCAGTTCAGTCACTGACACAACAAGTCAGACAAGTAAAACAAATAAGATAAAACAAAAAAACTGTCCTTTCATAAGAACAATAAATGACATCAGGATTATGTTCAGACCACAAACATCAAAACACCACCGCCACAACAATATAAACCAGACACTCCGGGCTTTGACGATAATCTGTTTTGCCTTTTGACAAATAAGATGAAGCAAAGACTGGGTGAGAAGTGTGTGTGATGTTTAATAAACAATGTGTGTTTGTACTGTTCATTTGATCGGCCCTTATGTAGCAGTGACTGGAGTATGACTGATCCTAATCTTTCCCCCCTCCTCTCCCTTTCCCCCGATCCCTCTCCACCGCTTGCCCTTAATCCTATCTTATCATTTCGGCTATTGTAATCTACTTTATGAAAGCTTATGAAACTAATCGTTGCACATGGTGACAGTGCTGTGGGTGACTGAGACATTATGAGCTTCTTACTCAGCAAGGGGCCAAGCGAAGCTGTTTGTATTTGAAGGCGAGCTGAAAGAGTCTAAATGAGATTAGGACCTCAAAGGTAGTGGCTTCTGAGTGAACTCAGACAATCTTTTTGGCATAGACTCTAAAGTAGACTGTATTATGTCAGTCTTTATTTAACCTCTTGCTATTGTTTGCTCACAGTTTGCACAAAGCAAGGAACATACAGTATATCTATAGGCGAAAGGACCAATCTGTTTCAAGAGTCACAGCCTTTTCCGTGCCTACATAAATAAACCTATAAAGATGCAATAGGTCCATTGCAGGAGACAATGAGAGGGCCCATTTAAAGCATTGTAAATCTGATTGGGTTGGCCCTTTAATTAACTTGTAAATTAATGCACCATGCTGTGTAAATTGGAAGGTGATAAATATTCATGTAGTTACCTAAGAATAAAGGGCAAGGACATACCACAGATATAACCAGATTGAGTTTGTGAGCAGCATTCTCGGTTAACACCCCTACTGGTATTTTACAGACAGCTAATTTGCATTTCTTATGCTTCATGGGTTATGCAAAAAGAAAGAGTCACTCTGTGCCCCTGTAGTCACTTCATACCACCCCCACTCTGCTTCTGTTTATCTTTCCAGTGTCAGGTCAAGCTATTATACAAGGAAAGCTGTCCTGCACTTGAAACACTGCTAAGACTTGAATCATAATTTATCTGGGATTTAAGCAACAGTAAATACTGTAAATGTTACTCAAATTGGCCATGCAGACAATCTAAAAAGTGTCTATTTGTTCCTGGACTGTGTGTGAAAGTTCAGAACCAAGTGTGTGTCTGTCATGTGGGAAACCTAATATCAAGAGCCAGGGAACCCTCCTTATCCAACCGGGAGATATTTGAGCCTAGGACGTTCAGACACTGGACGCTGTTACATCTATTTATATCTATGTCTTCATAGCACTTTAGATAGGGCTGAGGTAAACACAGTTTAGAGTTCAAATAATGAAAGGAACTGCAAAGAACACAAAATCTGCACATTAAAGGTAATTTCAAGGACAGATCACTTAATTTGGCTGCCTGATTGGATTATTTTCCTCGTGGCAGCAGTAAAATAATTTATCCTGTTGGCATAATTGACCTCTGCAGGGCACGGTAATTGACCTTGCCGCTAAGGAGAGGGTGTTGCTGAGCCAGCACTGTGGGATTTGAAAGAAATGGGGGTATTAACATGAGGTGGGGGGTAGATTTCAATAAGTCATCATCGTGGGATGTGCAACTATTCAAAGGTGTTACTACAGTGTCACTTTTTACTGTGTTGGCCCAGCATACATAACTGCCAGGATACACTGCACCTTCTCTTGGCAGCATCACGTTCCTGCTGGACGAGAAAAGGAGTTTCAGTCCCACAGGATGTAAAAAAGAGAATACCGGCAATCCGCAGCAATCTCAGATCGCCACCACGCCACGGTACTCAGTTGGCTCCCGCGTTTTATCATTACGCACATTACCAGCCGCTGACGCATTGAGATCAGGAGAATTTTTTGCGTCATCATGACTGCTGTTTTATATGACCATATATGGGGTCCTTTCAGTTTCATGTGAAGGGTGATCTTTTCAGATTTTTTACGCTATTACCTTCTATCGCCTCATATGTTCACCCCAGAATAACCGTTTTCACGCCGCCACGCTCTGTTTCTGAATGAGAAGACAAACACAGAGATGAAGCAGTCAAAACACACGCACACACACACACACACACACACAGAGCGAGATTGTAACTGAGCAGCTCTGGCAAACATGAATAAATCAGCAGGCGATCGCGTTATGCAATAAAACACACTGCACTTTGTGTGCTCTTGTCATGACTTGTTCTAGTTATTCCGCACGAACAATTGGGTACTTTCGCTTAAAAGTGAAAAGGGGGAGAAGGACGGGGGAGAATATCCCGCTTACACTGTGAATGCACGCTCTTCTGGCTGGACGGCTCAGGGGGAATATTAAATTCATGTGCTAGAGCTGCAGATTAGAGTAGGTGATGCTTGTTTACCAGTTGGAGAACACTGGAATGACTCCCTCTAGAGTTAAAATATGGCCAAAGTGTAGTGAGGGGGAAAAAACACCCATGGTAAGAAAAATTCCGATTATGACACAGTAACTGTAAATTATACGTATATAAAACCAGTTACGCGTCATATATTCGTTCTATGCATATAACATATTTATATTCAGGTGATATTTTTCGTAATCCACCCCGTAACGCCTTAAATGACGCAAATGATAGCTTTGTGAATCGGGGACATCTCGTTTGAGTAGTTGGGACTGGGCTATATTCTGCAAAAAAACAAAAAAAAAAAACAAAAACGTACACTGAAGCCAAACGATGGTTCATAGGAATAGGGAAGCTATAAATAAAGCTACAGTCCTAACTGACTACACGCAAATGAGTCGGAAGAGGGCAGTGATAGTAGGAGGGCTCTCTCTCTCTCGCTCTCTTTCCTTTCTCACTCCAGCATTCATCCCTTTTCCACCAATGAACCCAATGAGCTGAGTGCGCACCGCCCACCGTTGGTGAGTGCGTATTTTTTTCGTCTCCTTTCGCTTCTTTTTTTAAAACCGGAGCTGGATGTGTAGACCGTCACATGTTGTTTCACCCTCTTCGGCCCGGACACCAGCAGACATGTGTTATTTATCGCTCGGCTGTGGGAGAAGACGAATGAATGTGAAACCGGCTCTGGAAGTAGAGGATTAAAAGAAAGCGCGTCGTTTCTTTTACAACTAGAGGAACGGAAGCATTGTGTCTGATAAGAGGAGGACGCGAGAATGGCGAGTCCGCCGAACACCGGTGATCAGTCGTTATTGGCCAGTAACGCGAACAGCGGCATCAAGAAATGCGGATACTTGAAGAAGCAGAAACACGGACATAAGCGCTTTTTTGTTTTGAAGGAGCCGAGTGAAGGTTTCCCTGCCCGGCTGGAATACTACGAGAGCGAGAAGAAATGGAAAAACAAATCGGCCCCGAAGAGAGTCATCCCTCTGGACTGCTGTCTCAATATCAGCAAGAGAGCGGACGCAAAATATAAATATCTTATTGCTCTTTATACCAAGGATGAGTATTTTGCCTTGGCGACGGAAAACGAGCAGGAACAAGAGAGCTGGTACCGGGTGCTGACGGATTTAATGGCAGAGGGGAAAGTATATGACGGCTCGGCGTCTAACTCTGCGTCCTCGCTGGTTGGCTACGACGAGTCGAGCTACGGTGTAATAACGCCGGTGACCGCCGCCTACAAGGAGGTATGGCAAGTAAATCTGAAATCTAAAGGTCTTGGACAGAGCCGAAATTTGACAGGGGTGTATAGACTGTGTCTCTCCAGCCGGACTATCAGCTTCGTTAAGCTCAACTCTGATGTTGCCTCGGTCATCTTGCAGCTGATGAATATCCGGAGGTGCGGCCACTCTGACAGCTTTTTCTTCATAGAAGTTGGCCGATCTGCATCCACGGGTCCGGGGGAGCTATGGATGCAGGCGGATGACTCTGTAGTGGCTCAAAACATTCACGAAACTATCTTGGAGGCCATGAAAGCCATGAAGGAGCTGTCGGAATTTCGTCCGCGCAGCAAAAGCCAGTCATCTGGTACAAACCCCATCTCTGTACCCACGCGGAGGCACCTGAATAATCTACCCCCGAGCCAAACCGGGCTTCCCCGGCGGTCGCGTACTGACAGCATGGCTACGATCTCTCCTTTGAGCAAATGCTCCTCGTGTCGAATTCGCACTGCGAGCGAGGGCGACGGCACCATGACACGCACTATGTCAGTCACTGGGAGCCCCCTTAGCCCAGGGGTCCACAGGACCCTGCTGAGCAGATCTCATACCATTACTGCACGCCCTTCTCTGACGTTTGAATCTTCCACCCTCCAGCACAGTAAGTCCATGTCTATGCCCCTGTCTCATTCTCCACCTGTGACCACCGCTTGTCCAGGCCATGCATCTTCCTGCCAAGACAGCGGTGCCCCTCGCCCCTCCAGCTGCAGTGCATCCTTCTCAGGCTCTCCCAGTGATGCTGGCTTTATATCATGTGAGGAATTTGGCTCTAGCCCTGCGGAGGCACGAGACCTCAGGTTACCGCTTACACTCCGCAGCAACACTCCGGAGTCCCTCAAAGCAGACACCCCCCCTTCCCGGGATGGCAGTGAGCTTGATGGTTACATGGTAATGGAGCGTCAGAATCAGAATGGTTACCGGTGGTTACCAGAGCTTGACAAGGTGTATCGAAAGCGCACATATTCCCTCACCACACCCCGTCAGCAGAGGGGTCCCCCCCAAGTATCTTCAGCCTCCCTGGATGAGTATACGCTTATGAGGGCAACATACACCAGTGGAAGCCAGTCTTCTCGCAGGTGTCACACCGCGTCTCCTAAAGGGATAAGTCTGGAGGATTGCAGAGATGTTCAGATTGCTTCAAATGGAGACAGTGGCTATATGCCCATGATGCCTGGCGTGGCCCCTCTGACACCCGGGTCTAAGGATGACCCCTACATGCCCATGAGCCCTATGTGTGTATCTGCTCCAAAGCAAATCATCAACCCTCGTACAAAATCCTCCTCAACGGGTGTGGCCCCACGCATACACTCCCCTGGGGGTGTTTCTCTGGAGGACAGTGGGTACATGCCCATGTGGTGTGGAACCAAGATGTCAGTGGATAGCAACGATGGGAAGCTCACCAATGGAGAGTACCTGAACATGTCTCCTATTGACACACAGGTGTCTCTTACACCCCCAGATTATATTCTCAGTCCTACAGGAGATCCCAGCCTCCCGCCAAGCCACAGGCAGCCTTATTCTTGCAGTTCTCTACCAAGATTACTTAAAGGACATTTGCATCGCAGTGGGTCCACTGACACAGATCAGTATGTGGTGATGAGTTTACAGAGGCAACGAATAGAAGAGGAATCTAACTACTGTCCTATCTCTTCAGGAAACTCTGCAACCAATGGCACTGTGGCAAGACCAGCCACTCCATCTTCTACTCCATCTCCTCTCAGAGTGGCTTGGATAGATGGAGGTCTGGTACATCGGAGTAGGGTCTGTCGGCCTACCCGTCTGGCTTTGGAATCCCTCAAAACACTACCATGCATGAGTGAACACCCTCTTCCTTCAGAGCCACGCAGCCCCGGAGAATACATTAACATAGACTTTAGCAGTGTTAACCACAACATAACCACGGAGTCAAAGAGCCCCGAGTCCTCTGTAACCGCAGAGACGGGATCCCGGTCACTCTCAGGCTATGCTAATAATGATGTCAACTCCACGGTTCAGCAGGGATCACACCAAACTAACTGTACAGACACAGCTGAACTGTTGACATGCCATAGTCTAGTTACCACTCAGCAGGAAGCACAGGGAGTTAAAGAGGAGGAGGTGGAGGAAGATAAAAGCACAGAGGGACAGGAAAAGGAGAGGGGTGTTATAGGGGAGTATCCTCTTCCACAGCAAGGAAGCCTTAAGTGTCAGCCTGGTCCAGTCAGTGATGACTACACTGAGATGACCTTTAGTCCTCCTGACCCTTTACCTTCTCTATGCACAACTCCCCGCCCGACCAGCCCTGCTGCTTGTGTCCAGAGACTCAGCCTTGAGAGCAGCATAGTAGATGTGGTGCCCCCTGTGCCTGTGGACTCTTTTCTCAAGGGAGGTCCTTCATTATCTGTTACAGTTGTAGATCCACACAGGGGGGCCAAAGTTATCCGGGCTGACCCTCACGGACGTCGTCGTCACAGTTCTGAGACCTTCTCTTCCACCACCACTGTCACACCAGTGTGCCCATCCTTTGCCAACGACACTAAACGGCACAGCTCTGCCTCTGTAGAGAACGTATCTCGCACCGTTCGTAGCTCTGAAGGACTCGGTGAGGAGTACAGCAGCCCCATGTGCAGGGAAACGTCAGCTGGCTATCAAAATGGACTTAACTACATTGCCTTAAACTTGATGGAGGGAAACCTTGGGGGATGCCGCGCATTAGGGGGTTGTGATGAACTCCTGAGGTTCAAGACGGCTTGTGGATGCAAGGGGGGCCTGAATGGTTTCAACTCTAGCCCCTATGCCAGCATGGGATTTAAGGAGACTACTGCTGCTGCTGTGAAAGGTGAGCTTTGTCACACATGTCCCACACACACTCATTCATTCAGTGCATTTTCATTCATGAAGGGAGTGGCATCAGGGTTAGAGTAGGATAGAGATCCGCCTCAGGGCAACTGTGTACTCTGCAGAGATAGGCTACACGTAATGTTGTTTGCAACACTTCTGGGCTTGTTTTCAGTCCCAAAGTTGATAATAATTACCTCTAGAGAACAAAAACAGCCTCACTGGTTTATGTGCAGGAGCGACTGCTTGTCTGCCCCTTGCTGTCAGTTTGTCCTTTCCACTGTGAGTTAAAAAGCTGACACTGTTTTTGTTTTTTGTTTTTCTTGAAAGCTCTTTTGTGGCCATATAATCGTGACTGACCATCACTGCAATATCCAAGATAACAGCCTACAGACTTATGTAATCTGGTGTAGTAAACTACAGTAGCTTAGAGAAGCTAACTAGTTGTCAACATTGCTGATGGGTGTAGGCTGTAATGTTTAGACAGGATTAGTCACCTACTTGTCACACCCAGGACACGCTGACAAATCTCGAGGCTGTGTGATGTCGATCCTGTTTTTTTTTTTTTTAAACTGTGGGGTATTTCCTCCCAAATAAAAGCCCTGAATTAGACAGATGAATAAAAGCGGTGGAGCATGCCCAATAACAAATACATTCGGTGGAACATTTTGCCTCCTCGTCTCCCTCCCCACCCTCATCCCAGAGGATGCAAACTCCCCTTTATTAAAATGTAATCTTTCAGCATCATTGCTTTTTTAAAAATGCTTTTATTTTAAAAACTTCTGGTTACATTTGATCTGGCTTCACGTTTGCTGTTCCGTTTATATGAATGGTCTGTCCTGGTTTCCTCTCAGTGACGCAGTTTTGCACCGCGTCAGTGTTTCAAAAAAAACATCTGATCTGATTCAGTGACGCATGCAGCGCTACACATGATGCCTCTGTGGAAGCTGCTCGAAGGCGGCAAAGAGCACTAGTTATTAGTAAATCTGAAACGGTATGTTACACAGACCTCAGAGAGTCGTGTATGAATAAGCAGCAAAGTCCCTGAGACTTGAAGGAGAAGTGCTGTTATCAAAATATTACCTTTCGCCTCATTTTCTTTCCTCTTTCCACTGCATCAGGGGCTTTTCATCCATCTGTAAATGCCAGGGATTATTTACACAGATAGATGACATGGCAGGGACATGTCAGGAGTTGCTGTTGTTGCTAAAGAAAATACACAGTGTTGAGATCATAGTGACTCAGGAGTCAGTGTTCCTGATGGTGAAATACAAGAGTTTAATTGCTGTTTGTGGTTTCACAACTAAGTTGTCTCTTTGTCTCAGCTGGCTCTCATACTGTGAGAGCGCAGCCAGTGTGGAGCTCGGTACAAGTCATCGGGTTCCCCAGAAAAACAAGTGAGTCAGTTGTTTATCAATTGTCAGGTACTGGGTTTCAGGACTGGAATGTGGGCAGTGTGCAAAGGTTGCTGGGAGAGGTGAATGCTCACTTGTTTTTCTAACCTGCTGGGATGAAATCGGGAGGGGAGGGGTTCTTTTTTCACTATGAGCAACTTCACAAATTATCCAATGAGGTGGTGTTTTTGTTTTGTTTTTTACGCGGGAGACTTGTCTGAACACATGTGACTCATGTGCACCTGAGGCACGCACAGGTATGCGTGAGAATTCACTGTGAACTGGTACGTTTATGTTCCGGGAATTTATTATTATTATTTTTTACCCTTGGTGCAAGGCTAGGAGTGGAGGAAGGTGGGAGGTGAAAGAACAATGATGATGGATGGTTGACTTGTTTTGTTTTTCATGTATAACAAAATGGACAATTGAGCTGCTGGGAGCAGGCAGAAGGAAGAATGGAAGAATAATGCTGAATGATAGAAAGATCAGTGCCTTACCTATGAGCAGCCACTAGCCTTTGCTTTGGTAACTTTAATACACGTGGCTACAGCAGTGAGAAAAGTTGCTGATACTCGCATCCAAATACATAACATTCTGATGCGAGAGGAAAAATAGGGCTTGTCTGTTTACTACAAGATGGCAGGCTTTACCACATTCTCACATTATCACTGAGTGAACCATAGTTTGCATTCCCGCTTGTATATCATGCTCTCACAGGTAGATTACGAAATCACCTGTCCTCATTTGGCACTGTGGTGTGAAGGGGAAGCTGAGCGGAGGGAGGAGGTTATAAAAATGCAAGAAGATCTTGACTTTCTGTATGGAAATCCTAACATATGGCTAAGTTGAGTTGGACTATTTCAAAGTGTTATAGAGGGAGTGAGAGGATGGGTGGTAGTGGCGCAGTGTGTTGCATGGCTTTTAGTGCAAGCTTTGGATAATGTCAGCTTCCTGAACTTTGGGCTAGTTTTTGTGTGTGGGGGATGTTACCGCTAATCTAAAGAAAAAGAGAGGCACGTGCACTGCTTTCACAGTTTTTTGTTTTGTTTAAAAACTCATTTTATTTGGCTCATGTCTACTTTTAGAGTATCTACACTGCCACTTATCATATCACTATAAAAGCCTCTTTATTATATGCCTGCCATCTCCTTTTCCCTACCCTGTCCTCATTTATCAAGTACTTGTCTCTGGGACTGTAAGCAGTCCTGCATGAATGCAGACAGCAGAGAAAGATTCACGCTTTCCATTTGTGGGCCCAGACCCCCCCTGCAACCCCCCCTCCCCCAGAGATACAGACACACATTTTGACTTTGTGTGCTTCTCACATGTGTGTACACACACACACACACACACACACACACACACACACACACACACACACACACACACACACACACACACACACACAGGCATCAGCAGATGGTGGAGGGTTGGGTGTGGGTGTGGGGTCAGGGGGTTTGCACCTGCCTCGCCAAGCAGTGCTCACTGGTTATCTGGCCCTTCAGAGGAGAGTGACAATACGCTAATGACTGGCCGCCATCTGCTACAACAGCTACGGGAGAAGGTTGTGGGCGTGGCCAAGCACTCTCAAGGAGCCCCCCCACCTCCCACCTCATCCAATGCATTCCTCCCCCAACCCAAATCCCTTCTTCCTCTCTTCAAGCCTTGTTTTTGTTTTCAGAAATCATGTGACACCCCACGCTACACACCTTCTCCATATTGGTGCGTTCACAGGCCTTTTGTTTTTCCTGTTGTTATGTGACCTCAGTGGGCCGTGTCTGATTGCTAAGGTAAAGGATTACCTAACAATGCACTAACAAAATTAGCTAATCATGTCTGAGTAGAGCAGCTGACAAGACACTTTACTTCTCTTGCTGTTCGGGATAAATCCTTTACATAAATAGTGCTCTTTTTTATGACTTTTATTGCTTTTTTTTTGTTAATTCCAATGCATTTAAAAATGTCACACTTGGCTCTGGGAAACAGTGGTGACTATATTCACTATAAGACAGAAGAGTTAGTCATAAAAATAATAAACAGTTATAGCCTTAGGCCTCAGTTATGCTTATGAGAAAGTATGACATCTTCATGTCTGACATTTGTTTTTTTTGTTGTTGATTATATTAATTGTGAATCATCATACACATAAAGCATTTCCTGTAGAAAGTGCACAGAGAATACAGGTTTTTGGCTCCACGCAGCATTTTGAGGAACCCACAGTCTCTGTCCTCACCTGTCCTGTACAACCCCTCCCATTCCCTCCCCACGCACACAGACACACATGTACAGTGCTCGGGGCTGTCTGATACATAACTCTTTGAGCAAACTAGGGCGGGATGTTCTAGCGCTAGATGAAAACAAAGTTAACCTCCCGTATCCTCAATTTAGCTTGGAGGTAAGAAGGATTACATTCACGTCAGGATTAGGCATTGTTTAGTAGCTTGGTTTTTTGTTTTGTTTTGTTTTTAAATGTAGAGGAAGAGACAGATCCTCTGTGACTGCGAGTGCACATTTTATGGTAATTATACCCACAATTCACATTAAGTGAGTTTAGTCTTGGCTGCTAGCTAATTATACCTTTTTTTTTTTTTTTTTTTTTTTTTTTTTTTTTTTATAAATATTTTTTTTTTTTTTTTTTTTTCTTTTCCCTTTTTTCTCCTCCCTTCTTTTTTTTTTTTTTTTTTTTTTTTTTTGTTTTTTCTAAAGAAAAC
>VURO01003776.1:10387-31007 GCA_015108175.1 Pelvicachromis taeniatus | reverse complement strand
AAATGAATGCCACTATGACGACATTTTCTAATGCTGTAATTCTGAAAAAACAAAAACAAGAAAAAAAAAAGATTTTAAAGAAATCAATAATACTTGACATAATTAATTCTTGATACTTAGGTACACCACAAATGGCTTATATGCAATATTTACACTTTTAAAAAGAAATTAGTTTACAAGGACGAACCAAATGTATAAATACTGTTAATAATGTTTGTTAAACCTTAATTCAAATTTTTGCTGTTTGTACATTTTTTTTTTCTTTTTTTTTGCCTTCGATTTTGAAACGGAAACTTTTTCCCGCTTGTTTTTGCTAATCGAGCCTGTTGGTGTTTTGAGCAGTGTTTTTTGCATTTGGATAATGTTTCCAGTTTTTAATTCAGCATCTAAAGGTTACGATATGGGCAATGGCTTACCCTGCTGTGGCTTTTCATTGTAAATATTTCATATCATGCACATTGTGATACTACTAAATGATAATTTAAACTTAGTTCATTGCTTTAGACTGTGTTGATTCTTTATAGACACATGCAATAAATAATATTTAAGAAAGCTATTTCTCTCTGTTGCTGTTCTTTTTCCCTCCATTGCTACATTTTCACACCCTGCATGAAAAAACACTTGCTGATGTCTCCTGCCAGTTTAGCAGGAAAAGCTCATTATAAATGAGAAAAGAGAAGAGTGGATACTGTATATCTCACTTGTCTTTCACTTCTCCCCTTGTGTTCTCTGAGTGTGTGTAAATCCTTGTTTCTTATTGAGAAAGACTGCATCAGTAACCGGGTGTAGGCCTAATCTGGTGTTGCCTCCAGCATTAGCATTGTTATTGTTTTTCTATGCATGCCTCCCAGTCCCCACCCCCAGCTATGGTAATTAGACCAGCATGTTGAAACAGCCCCCCGCCCCCGGACCTGGGAGGGGATAAATGACACAGTGGTAAAACAATGATTTCTCACCCTTAGCCATATGCTATCGGATTATACATTCTCAGAGATTTGCTAATTAAATGGGTAATTAATCCTGAGAAATAGGTCTGATTGTCTACTGTGGCTAGTCGTGTCTCTGGAAGGGACGGGGTGGTTGTTTGTGCAGTCATAGGGATATGACATGTTTACAGAGCAAGTCAAAAAGCTGGAAAGAAGGGGCAGATCACAGAGAAATGTGCAGGTAGCTCGAGAGGCAGAAACAACGATAGCCTGAAGGTAGATTTCTCGTCCCAGCAGCATAAGTAGAGGCTACGAGGCTAATGAGAGCAAAAAATGTGTGACATACACCATTCCCTGTAAACTAAATCTCATCCATCACTGAAGTGCTCATTGCTCCTGTTCTCCCTCTTGCCTGACTTCCTCCCAACGTTTAATTAAAGACTGTACTTTATCTCATAAAATAGTAAAGACGGGACAAAGTGTAAAGCTGCAGGCCATTTGTCCCTCTGTCTTTCTCCTCTGTTCTTTGCTGTCACAAGAGTCATGTTGTCACTTGTGAGAAGGAGACGGGAAGTAAAAACAGTCAGGCTTTTATTACTGTGCTGGAAGCGGTGAATGCGGAAGAAAGCCTCCCAGCAATGCGGGAAACTGACACGTGCATCCAAGATAAAAGTATGCAAATCACAGTTACAGTAAGATAATGCAAAGTCAATGAACTCGTTTGTGAATATCATCTGCATACTTGCCCTGTGGGTGCATGTGAGTGAGCGTACGTATCAGCTGGGGATGAGGCAGCATGTTTGTTCAACAATCAATAGGTCCATATGAGTAACATAAAATATCCAGTTACCCCTGGGAGTCATCAGGCTTATGGGCAGGGACTTGCAGCCACTCCACAGGAAATGGCTCGCTTCCGGAAAGCTGCCCGGGACACCACCGCTGCATTAGTGGCCGTGTGTGGGTAATTTTAAAAGCTTGCACAGTTTGTGGCCATTTGTGGATGTGTCCCCCACAACAGTCAGACTTTAATTGGTTCGTGTGACCATCTTTGACCAATGTGCAACATATTTTCATGTCAAGATAGACAAACCTGTTATTACTTCATAATATGGATAACGGAAATGAAAAAGAAAGAAAGAAAATACTTTCACAATCTTATCAAACTAGAAGTGAGATCTATGCAAAACAGATGCATGTCACAATGCAGATGCTGCAATAAATTCAGTGTCTCCAGCATGTGACACGTGTTTACTGTGTGTTGCATTAGTGATTCGTGTTTAATAACGTGTGTAGTGATCTGTTACACACAGGCATGCCAGACAAAAACAAGGAATACCTAGTGCTATAATGCAAACCTGTCCACCAAGAGACTCATTTACCAAGGTTGCATCAGCCAGTGTACTCTGCATCATTAATGGTAAACATGCAGATGACTAATTTGTTTGTAGGCACAGAACATTACAACAGTTGCATTTACACAATTTCATCTAAATAAATGTTTTCACATTGTTTTTTTTGTTTTTTTTAAAGCTGTAAATCAGCTGTTTGTTGTTGTTACCGCCACGTTTTAAACTGACCTTTTCAACAGGAACGCTGGTGTGCACTGTTAGATATTTAAGATTTGTAATATTTCTTAACCCAACCTTTTGAATCTCTCCTCTGTAATTATCACGGAACTATTTGGATTTAATCAGCCTTTGTCGAGGCTCCCTGTAGATGCAGTCAGGTTCTGCTTGGATTCATCCATATTCAACATCCTGGATGTTTCCCACAGATATAATAAGAAGGAATATACAACTCTGCATTCAGCAATATTTTTTTTTTTTTACCATATTTGTATATTGTGTGGAACATAATAGATGATAGGCTCACAAGAGAGAGAGGTCATACTTCGAGCTACGGTGCTCCCGTTTTACACTTGTGAGTGTGACTGTACACTTGGAGCGCTGGAACACATTAACACACTCGAGTCATCCTCTCTGTAACTTCTGCCAGCAAACCTGCAGTAAACAAAGGATTACTTCCTCTTTCGAGTGAAATGTGAGAATGCAAAAGCGGTTTCTTCCCATCCACTTTATTTATTGTCACACAAACAGCTTGAATTGCCATCCTTTGGTTTTATGTCCTTGCCAACAAGTCAAACTGCAGTTTGCATCAGTGCCATAAATAAGACATTTTTGAGAAGTTTGAAATGCTTCAGTTATATCCGCAAAGATGTTTTCAGAGGTCACAGTGGCCTTAATATTTGAATGCCATCATCCTCTCTGAGTTGAATCAGATAATCTTGGAGTCCAGGTAACTGTTGATGCCAAATTTGAAGAAAAGATATCAGCTTCCTTAGAATAAAGCAGAAAATTAAACAAGCTGAAAAACAAAAAGGAGCACCAGTCATCACTTTGAGCATAAAAACAAATGTTTACTGTAGAGAACTTGTGTCAGACTTTATATAAACATATATTCAATATTTGAGACCAGCAAAGTCTCCATTAAGAGAGTCCAAGTGTACAAGGAGAGGGTATAGTGCTGCTAGAAAGTGGGAGACGGGAGTTATTTGTGAATTAGTTAATCCAAAATGTTGTTTGGTTCATTCATAATAATTTCCTTCTCAAAATTACGGGAATTAAATTAAGTTCTGTGCCTGATAACTTAAAGAGAACTTTCCAAGAGGTTCCCAGACCGTGACACAAATCAGAAATGAGTCAGTACGGAAGCCCCAGTTTGTGTCTGACCCAGCATGTATTGCACAGGAATGAATGCGTGTGTGTGACAGAAGGGGGGTTGCCTGTTGCTTACTCTTCATCTATTACTGTGTGTCTGTGTGTGTTTGTAACTATATGCATGTGTGCTTGGTCAGCTTGTTCAGTAGAAATTCCCAGCTGTTTTCCAGGTAATGTTCTCACGCTTCTTTTGCATCTCCTGTTTCTCACACTGGCTGCTTTGACTATAATCCCTTCCTACAAGCACACACGCACGCACTCGTGCACGTACGTACGCACGCATGCACACACACGGCCCTGCCTTTTTAATTGGCCGCCAGGTGAACAACAACAACAACCCCCTCACACACTCAAACAAACTCACACCCCTTCCTGCCTCTGATGATAGAGAAGAAGCCACAACCAAAACGGGACAGGAGCGGGGGCATGAGCACACAAACAAACACACGCACGCATGCAAACACACACACACAATAGGGGGAGTAAAATGTGAAGCGGGTGAAAAAAGGAAGAGGCAGGTGGGAAAGGTGGAAAGACAAAGACTGGCAGAGAGGAGAACATGCGGGAACCAACAGGATGAGCTCATGCTCTCTCCTGGCACTGCCCACTTGGTGTGACTCATACTAAGCAGGTGTGTCTGCATGTGTGTTTACATCTGCTGATCAGCTCAGGGTGTGTCCTCACATTATCGTGCCGGTGAACATGTTTTTTCAAGCACAGGTAGAGCTATTCATTACATGAGTGTTTCAGCGGGTTGTCTTGTTTATCATCACTCCGCCTGCATAATCAAAGTGACAATGAGGATAAAGAATGGCTTTTAAAATAGTTTTTCTTTTCCCCCAGAACACAAATTTAGAAAAATAGCAGTCCAACAGATGGTATGATGTAAGGATTACCAGTTTAGAAACCCCTGACTACTATGTACTCCCTTGAAAGTAACCGCATCCTCCCTGAGAGCAGCAGTATGAGAGAGAGATTTTTTTTTTTGGAGTGGGCCCCTGCTAAAAGTCTCCTGTTCCCCTCCCTGCTTTTGCCTCAAAGTGATGGATGTGGTTGGGGGAGACAGCACACAACCTGCAGACAGCCACCAGCTCCTTAGAAGGAAACTCCATCTGCGTCCGTGGTCGCTGAATGTCAGCGAGCAGCACGTATACATATGTGTTGAGAGAAAGTTTGATAATGGCACAAGAATCCAAAGAAAACTTGCTGCTCAGATTCATCGCCATGGCAAACGTAAACATAAACGCACGACTCTCAGCGGATCACCAGCCTCGATGTGTAGAAACGTTCAAGTCATGGACTTCAGCACATCTCTCATCACAAGATCAACCTTGATAAAATTCCTGCTGGCTAACATTGTGATAATTGCATGTTTTACACACCTCTATAGTACTCATTTATTCAACATCAGTATGAAAAATAATGATACAATACAAAACAAAACAAAACAATAAAAAGGATGCACACACCACTGCTAAACCTTCTCATGTGCAAAATGTGATGTTTCTCTTTGATGTTCAACACACTAAAAAAGGTGTACATGTAAAAGTAACTGTAACAAACTTTCTGTATAAATTCTTGTAAAAAGCAAATTCAGGAATGACAGGAGGACCGGAAATAGAGATTCACTTGTGTTTCTCTAACGTTTCCTTTAGATAATCTAGACCATTGTTCTCGCTTTTTCGGCATAACCTGTAAATAAAATGTGTGTCACGTTAACTGATGACCACTAATGTTTCACGTCCTCTAATCTGCATGTTGCCTCCATCTACATTTTTCTTTATCTCTGATGATGTTCTGAATTCTCCGGGCTCGTGTCTTATCTCCCCCGCTCTCGGCATGACGCACGGAGCTGAGCAAGGTCATACAGTTTCTATGCTACACTGAGATAATGTCCTTGAATAGGAAATCTCAGAATAACTCCATGCTCTTGTTGAATGTTTCTATATTTGAAAGCAATGAATGGACAGAAACAGAGATAGAACATGAGCGAGAACTGAAGGACAACTAGTGCATTCATGTGTCGATTTATACGTTTTTGACTCCTCTGGTCAATAAGATGCATTGAGCATGTGCTGGCCCTCACGCAAGGCCACTGGTGAGTATGTGACAAAGTCTTCTACAAAACCATAAAAATCAAACCAGCAGTAAACACAGTAGGTAAGTTGGTGCAGAAAGCAGAGCTTATGGAGTGTTGGGGGAGATGTGAGGGGGATGGGAACCTCATTTGGGAATTACCTCATTACTATATGAATGATGTAGGCTGGTAGTGGTGAGAGCAAGATAAATAATTAGCGAAACACACAAGTGAACACAAAAAAGCTTCTTGTTTTTCGGAGTGAAGTGAGAAAAGAGCAAAATCGTTTATAAAACAGAGTGAAGGATTTGTTTTCTCAATGACAAAGGCATTTTGTTATTTCACAGTAACGAAATGGCTCTAGATACAAAAGATGTTTCCTGGCTGGCTTCTCCTGTGTCGGTGTAATGAAAGCTGCGTTCCCATCAGTGAAATCGCACGACAGGTTTACTGAGTGTGCCACAGACACTGTCTGGAAGTGGGCCATCGGTTTCCTTCAATCACCCCAACGTGTAAGGCCGCGAAGCTGACAGCCGTCTGTAGCAGAATGATACCCCCCCCGAGCTCTAATAAACAAACACAGTGCCTCCCCGGACTCCCCCAGGTGGTCTCAGTCAACACTCTGAATGGAGCATCACTCAGTGAGGGATCAAAAGAAAGACCATGTGCCCATCACTCATCTTACCCCCCCTCCCAGCTATCCTCTCATCCTTTTCAAGTCTCTCCCTTTCATTGATCCACCTTATTTTCGTTTAGCCTCTGTGTCATCCATCTTGGGTGTTCCTGCCTGTCTCTGAGTTCCAGACGGGCTGCGGGGCTGTAGCTGTCATCCCTCACCTGGCTTTCCCCGCTGGGACTCGTGGCTCCCTGAGCATCCCTGGTAAAAGACGAGCCCATAACACATACAAACATCTTGTTGTAACTTCACATTTGTCTTGAGCTCTCTAGCATGCACTTTTGTTTAGATAAACTAAACACAGGATCTACTTCAATTTTTTGGGCTGATGGAAATTTAGGATCCCAGACAAAGGATCCCCATAGCATTTACACCTGCTAAACATTTATCATCCCGCTACTGTGCTCAGGTTTAGCATTATTTCAAATATAGCTACAGTTGTTTTTTACTTTATGAAGGAAACCAATGTATGTCACACATTGATGAACTTGTGTGTAATCAGGCCAAACCAGAGTCACAACATAGTCTATCACAATCTCAGAAGAAACACGACGATATTTTATTCTCGTAGAGCAAGATAACACAGTCTGTCATCAATCATTAGAGTGCTGAATCAAGGCCAACAAGCTCAGCCACCAGAAAAAAAGCAAAAACAAAACACACAGACCAAAGAAGTCTGTTAAAAATACATTTGCTGTGTTAAATTAAACGAACGAGGTTGGGTTGGTTTGGTTACAAAAATAAACCAAACCCAGCCAGACTAAAAAAGCACCTGATCGCTGCTACCTGTGAACAATGTAAACAAACATTTGTCCGTCATGAAAAATTCAGATGCTTTCCTTCTCAGTCCATCCACATTGACCTTTTCCTTAAGTGTGGTGTTGATGCACGAGCTGAAACACCAGTTCAAGGATTTAGGATTTATAAAAACACCAAAATCATACCTGATAAAACAGAAATGTTAAATTTGATCAAGGTCATTTGGACGCTCATCTCCACAAGTCCCATCTCGTTCCCTTTCACCTGTAATGCACTCGGGATCTCCTCCAGTGTATCAAAAATGACAATCCTTCAACTTAATTTTTATTTTCTGGAAGCTGATAAAGTTGCAGCGAAGCAAGTGAGTGGAGACTGTTGGTGGAGGCAAAACAAAAAGCAAAAAAAACGTTAAATCCGCAGTATTCAGTTGATTGTTTTTAATTTCGTTCTTAATTGATCTGTTATAATATATTTTTCACACGTTTGTATGGGATACTGTATTTGTTTTAATTGTTATGTACTTATGTGGTACATGTACCTTTGTACTGTTGCTGCCATGAGGTCTTTCTTGGAAATGAGATTTTTAATCTCAATGAGATTTTTACCTGGATAAATAAAGGACTAATAAAAAAAAAAAAAAACTCTCCAGTTACTCCAGTTTCCTCCCATAGTCCAAAGACATGCTGTTCATAGATTAAGTGGTGATTCTATTCATGCAATATATTACAGGAGGATTTGCAGGTTTCTCTCTATTGATTTCACTTACAGAGTTTACAAGACAATAAGGAATGCAATAAATTATGTGAAATCACCACCGGTGACTTGTTTTTTAATATTCTTGTGTAAACATTGAAGACAATTATTGCTATTTTATTGTTTCTATGTTATTGTTTCTGTTTTATTATTTCTATTTTATTATGCTTGTCTGAAACGGGTCTCTCTGAGTTTCAATGGGGATTACCTTTTATCAATAAAGGTTAAATAAAAATTTTATCATGCCCATATGCGTAATCGTCTTGTCCCGTTTCAGCTAGGATAGGCTCCAGTCTCCCCTCGACCTTGAATTGGATAATTGGAAATTAAGTATCGGAATTTCAGGAGCGGGGCCACGCATCCAAACACGCTCCTTCCGGTTCTCATCTATATAGGTTCCCCCAATTCTACAAGCTGTTCGTTCTCATTTATGCGCCCCACCCTCCCCTTTTCAATTCTTTAACTTCTTCACTTCTATTTAGTACATGGGGATCTGCCAGTCCCCTTCGAGGCCTTCCCCAAACCGCAGCTCAATTCATGTCCAAGCCATTCACTTGTACCTACTAAAACGCTGTCAAATCTAAAATGAGGACGTGGGCCCAGCTAGTGAAATGGAAGAGAATGAATTGATGGATGGATGGAGAGGAAATGGGAATCAAATATGGTTGTGTTTAAAGAGGCCTAATGGCATCCGTCTGAATAGAGAGTCAACTAGAACCACCAGGGCTGGACAAACTAGGAGCATATCAGGGTAATTACGCTTCAGCCAACGTATTTCACTTTACATCTTTACACCTATACTTAATACAGCTGCATTTCACAGTTTTTGTAATATTCCCAAATAGCCGTGCAGTGTCTGGTGAGCTGTAAGAAGCTGAGAACACGAGCACTGTATAAGCGGCTCTCAGCAAGCGCTCGTTTTCATTCTTCATGCAGATATTTTGAGTGCCACATTGTGAATGCTTTCAAGGAAAGCCTGTGTTGACAGCTGGATGTAGGCCTCACATTTCAGTGCTGCTGCTGCTGCTCTGGCAGATTTCCACTCAGTACTTTGAAAGTGCATTATATACAACTGCACATTAAGGTAGAGAAAATCTAATAGGACCAAAGTTTAGACTAGCATCCCAATAACAGGCAGGCAGTTATGCAAGTGCTGGCATGGCTGAAGCACAAAGCATCACAACAGCTGTAATGAAAACCAGAAACAGACAGAGAGAGAGAGAGAGAGAGCGAGCGAGGGAGTCAGCCAGTAAAAAGAAGCAAACCTTCCATCACTACTCCAACCACAGGGAAGAGATTTCACTATCCCCTGGTTTACTCTTAACAGTAATGGGCTGTTTGTCTCCAAGTAGTTTTTTTCCCCACTTCTACATTTCTTTAAGTCCCTATTTCAATCTGTTTCTCCCTGCATGTCTCTCTTGTCTCCCCTTCTTCCTTGAGCATGATAGGTTGATAGGTTTTTCTCCCTTTGAGCGCTTGCAGAGCAACAACACATTCCTGTCCACATTCCAGCCTCAGGAAAAACAGTGTCCGGAACATAATAAAAGACCAAGCACGTCATTTGTTTTCAAACCCACTTGCACTCATTGGAACAAAACTGTGCTTAGGGCAGGATTGGGCAAATGTGTTTGTGCAAAACAGGCAGTGAAAGGGATGTGTTTGCGATTACAAGAAGCTGTCTGCGTGTGCGTTGTCTGTTTTCCTCTGTGGTAATGAGAATACGATGAGCTTACCCCTCCACTGACAATATATCACACAGATTCCAACAAGTCACAAGAGCTGAAGTACGAATGTTTGGATGAAAAAAATTGTGGCAAATTTAAAGTCGATTTGCACTCCATCAGTTTTTGACTTCCATCATCCAACTTTAATTTTGTAATGCACCTTGAGTCACGTGTAAACCCCCGGGTACACTATGACCTTGTATGGTCTACCTGCACTTTCAGTTATTAGCTTTATAAGCAGGCACACTGGACACCACACAAAGACGAACAGACACACACACACACACACACACACACACACACACACACACACACACACACACACACACACACACACACACACACACACACACACACACACACACACACACACACACACACTCAGATATTTGGCTTTACACACAGTAATTACCATTGCAAAGCTGATAACTGGAATACTGGACATTTCGGCGCTGTGTGCACTTTTTGTGTTTGTTGCAGAGATGACCTTTCATATCTGCATGTGCACACACACTAAAACCTTGATAATTATCCATGCAAATAACAGTCTCTGACAGTGGTGGCAGGTTCAAGGTCAGGGCAGTTTTAATGTTTTGGCATACTGCAGTGTGTCCTTGATCAAAGAGCCTCTTGACCTAAAACAATATTGTGTTCACTTCCTCCAGTCTACTTCATTTTCCACAACCCTCTCAAAACTTTCCATTTCTGGCCAATCCATATCACCGCTGACATTAACCTGCCTTCTATGTCTGCTGCCCCACCACTGCCAGTCCTATCAGCTCTCCAGGAAGCTAATAATCTCCTTCCTATATCTTACACATAATGTGGTGGCCAGCAGCAGTGCCCAAGTGTGAATGTGCATGTGTCAGTGCACATGTGTGTGCGTGACTCTACGTGTATGTGCAAGCCCAGTGCACACAATGATTATTCAGCCATAACGGAAGTAATAAAGACTTCCGCTGATCGCTATCAGAGCAGACAGAGGGAATGGAGAGATCATACAGCCACAGGGTATATAGGCAAAACTAGACTAGTGCTGCACTGACACCGTAACAAAGCTGAAGGCTGAGAGCTTAAGAGAATCCACATGCCATTCACATTATTTCTAAATGCCCCAAGTTGTCAGTTAAAAAAGTGCTAATACAAAAACATGGTGTAATTGCTAGGTGGCTACATGATGGCATCAATAGTACACTGGCTTTAAGGTTTTTGTTGTTGTTAAAATACAACAGCTTAGTTGTAGTTCCAGTCCGCACAGGCTTACATGGCAAAATGGCTCAATTACAATAATTGAAAATAGATAAATAAATAAAATTAGCACAGAAAGTAAGGACATTTTTATTTGGCTGGGTATTTCTTTGTTGTAACAATGTAACTGTTGGAAACCCATGAAATATTGCCAAATCTTCTCTGCCAATGCCAAACAGTTTATTCTCTCTTGTTTTGAGGTTCTGATCCCGGGTGCTCACAATCAGGTGCTTGATTGGCACTCGATTAGCAGCACCTTCGAGCAATAACCCTGCTACAGCAGTCAGTGGGTGTCTGCTCCAAGCAACGTTTGGCTGATCTGGATACGGCGTGTGTCATCAGGAAACTTGATGCTGGTGCTCAGCAAAACCACGCTGCACCTTGTTTGTATTGAGCTCTAGTACCATCTCCGAACACAAGGCAAAGTTCCATATAACAGGAGAATTTAGAGACAGGCTTTGAAGTGAGCGTCCCAAGAAGAAGACACCACAAGAGGACTGTTTTCTCACCCTCTGAGCACTTAGAAACTTCTACAGATTTGCAGGATGACGTGACTGATGGCTCTCTACCCACACAATCCAGAGCAGACTGCACACAGCCAATCTCCAGTCTCATATGACTGCCAGGAGGCCTGCCATGAGTGTCCTTCACTGTCAGGCCCTTCTGTGCTGGTGTCTGCAACATGTGTAATGGAACCTGAGCATGTGGAGGAACGTTATGTTCAGCGATAAGTTCAGATTTTGCCTGTGACATTGAATAGTGGGGTCGAAGAGTGGAGAAGATGTAGAGATGTGAGAATTCTCCAGAATTTGGGAGTGGAGAGGATGGAATGGCAGTCCTGACCTCAACCCCATTCAACACTTGTGAGATCAGTTTGGCCATGTTGGTTATGCCAGAGTGACCAAAACAACCTCAATCGATGACTTCCGACAAGTGCTGGTTGAAGAATGTGATGCAATCCCACAGCAGAGTTTGACCAAACTGGTAACCAGCATGAGGAGGAGGTCCGAGGCTGTTGTGGCTCCGTCTTGTTCTTCCACATGAGGCTCCTGTTTGTTAAATGAAGAAATTGTTAAATTGCCAAAATATCTTGTTTCTTCAAACTTCAAAATAAACATTTAATTTTTTTAAATTTTACGCTCAGCTGCACAACCTGCATTAAAAAAAAAAAAAAAATCTTCTTAAAATCATGAAGATTTCAAAGCACACTTAGTGGTCTTGTCCATTTGTGAATGATCTCAGAGAGATGTCACACATAAGAAACATCAAAAGGCCAAAGTTTAACAATCCACTAATAAACCAGCAGTTCTTACAACCTGCTTTTATATGACCGCCATATTACACTACCGTGCTGTTAGGACTTGAGGGACCAATAACTCGTCATTAATGTCCACAGCTTATCCTGTCTATTGACCTGGACCTCTATCATAAAAAAGGCAGAAGAGAAATCCGCCCCACCCATTTTCTCCACCTTTCAAAGCCAGCTCTTCTAACAAAACGTAACCACGTTGTTTTCCGTGCTGTCTCACAGGCTCACAAAGAGACCACATCAGATTAGAGGACATTGGAAAGCTAATTGTTGCTAGGCAGAATCATATCTTTGTTGTTATCGATAACGCCTCTTCCTTGGTTGCAAAAACAATGACTTACATGACTTATTGGTGAACAGGAATAAAGAGATGATTGGAAAGAAATGAGCATTTCTGCTTTCTGTTTCATTCTGAGTCTGTTTCCTTCAACCATTCTCCTTCTGTTTTTCCAGTAATGGTCTTGATGTCGCAATCCACACCTGGACAGGCGCCAAGCATGTCTGCAGACACCTGTGTCAGAGCTAGTGGGAAAAACAAGAGTGAAAAGAAGATCCCCCCCTACCCCCCGTTTACTCATGCTCACTCTGTCTCCCCCTCTGTTTATCAGGGTTCCTACCTCAATTTGAATGGGTCATGTGACTTCCTTCCTGTTGTTTTGACCCTGAGGTCATTCTCCCTGAGGGTCTGTGCACCCCCCACTCCGCACCCCCCACCTCTCACAAACACATGCCCCACCCCCCAACCAGCACCACTTCTCTTGTGTATTAAACACAACCTGAAAATCCCAGCCTCTCTCCCTTTCTCTCCAGGACACACACACACAAAACACAGGCACAAAGCAGGGTAGACAGAGGTAAGAGGTGGGCCCCTGCTGAATCTGATTGAACTTTAGTAGAACTCAATGACCGTGCTCACCTCAAGCTGATCTTTCTGCCTGTGGATTGCAGCAGACTTTGGGAGGCTGGGTGCTCACCCTCTTGTTATGGCTAACTCCAAAAAAAGAGGACAGGTCCAGACACTGACTGAGCAATAAAGACTTCTATAAACACTCTCTCACTCTCTTCCTTTGCACAAACAGACGTTTATCATCAATTATCTGTCACTAAATGCAGGTCTTTGATGTCAACATCAGTTGTTCAGTCCACCCATTATTTTTAGATTTTTAGATGGTTTAGAAGTCATCAGAATGTAAAGTGCCCCCAAATCCCTCTGGATGTTTAGTATGTAATCTCCTGAGTTATCAAAGGTCCTGCTATCTCACAGTATTCCCACAGCAGCAGCAGGCTCCTGTTCCTATCTAAACACCATTCACAACACTTTGCAGATTCAGAACAAGCGTCAGAGGGGCCACGCTGGATCGAGTATGCTGTCACAATTGCAGATAAGACTGTGTGTTATAGGAGAACTTCTACACAGAACTTCCTCTCATGGAATTTCCTATTGCATCTGGTGCCCTGTGGAGCTATAGCCTAACCTTTTTTGCAGGTAAACATTATTATTGTTAATTATTTTAATAGAAGGGGTTGAAGCAATAGATTTTTTTTTTTTTACACATTACACTTTAAATATGCAACAAGAGAGAAATACACATCTGATAGCAGCCACTACTGACCACTTAAACCAACATACAGAGATAACTTACTGTTTCAGTGTTTCTCCACATGTCTGTTGTAATTGTCTTTGGATCTCGGCACCACAGAGGGGAATCAGTCCCGTTTGAACGTCTCAGCTGACCAATCAGCATCACTTGGAAAAAAGCTAGAAATTTACAGCCAAAATCAACTTCCCTGTAAGAAAAACAAAGACTGGCAAGGAATGTAGTAATGCAGGGCACTAAGGCAGAGACAAGGTAAAACAAAAATAGCAAGCCATTAACTGACTGATTTAAAAAGCCTCAAAAAAATAAACAAATGCCACATAAATGGTTGTGAAATACACCAACAGGAGATGATTCGACAAGGACAAAGTAGGAGACTATTTATACACTGAGACAGGACTATTAATACACTGTGAAATTAAAGAACACAGGTGTTAACAATCCGGCAATCAGGGGAAGTAAAACAAACATAGGATATCAAAGAAAATGAACCTTCAAAGTAAAACAAGAAGTTATCATCAACAAACTAGAACACACAGGCAGGACTCACACTCAAACGAGGGAACAGGCACTAACTGAAAGATGAGACAGAGGCAGGAGCAGACAGTGAAACACAGAGAGAACTAAAACTACCACCAATCAAAATCAAGACAAGCCAAATACATTATCTAGCGATAAAATCATCGCTAGAATGAGAATTATTTGTGATACTATATAGCCTATTTGTGGAAAGTGAAGTAGGTGGAATGATAATTTTAGATGTTTTTATCCATTTCCTTTATTCTTTTTCAAAAGTGATGACAGCTGAGGAACAATGGGGGGCACTCACTTCAGCTATGTTCAACACATGACCATAAAATGGTTTATATGTAACTGCTATCATGTACAAGCTTCTGAGTGCACATGATTAGTGTAGAAAGCTGCAAGAACAGATCTCTCTGCACAATGAAAGCGTGCATCACTTAGCAAAGTTTATTCTGATTTGTCTCTTATTTCTGTTCACCTCCATGATCTCCATAATCTCTCAGTGAAAAGCATATCTTCACCTATCAAAAACGGTCATGTGAAGGGTGGAGCAGTGTTTCCCCTGAGAGGGGAACACTCTGTTTTGTTCTGTGTGTGCATGTGTTAATGGTGAATGCTTCTATCTATGTAGTTCAGCTGACTGAGAGAAAGGCATCCTCTCTGAGCGGCTTTGACAGCTCTGGAGAACACGGGGTGTTAAGCAGTCCAAATTAAACCCGCCTTCAGCTGCATAACGTTCTGTTCCCAGCCTGGGTACGATGAGCCCCAGGCACAGTGTCAGACATAAGTTTGAGTTCTTCTCAACACCTCATTTGACCAGAGCAAGGTGACCTACTACTGTCATGTCAGCCATTTGTGAAACAAGGAGAGATGGGAAAACTTTCTCTCTATGAATGCAAAGGGTGTGTGTCTTATCACTTTTGATAGCAAAGCAGAGGGAGAGAACGAGAAATGTCAGAGACAGATGAGCTCTTTTATAAAAGTGTTAAACTATACTGTTCAGACCATAAGTATTTGGACAGACAGCTTTATTCAAGTTTGTTCTTTTAGCTCATTCATTAAAATCCCCACATCACATTTTTAATACATTAGCATCAAAAGAACATATGTCACAGAGTTCAAATGTAATCTGCAAAAATTCGGTAATTTTTTTTATATGCAGCACTTTGGATTAGTACTTATGGAGGGTCTTGTAGATGCAGGGGATGTCCAGGGGATGGAGGAATATGCGGGTGAGATGGATCCAGGTTCCGAGGAGTCCAAAGGGGAGCAGTATCCACTGTTGGCAGAAGGGCAGGCCAAGGAGCAGGTGAGTGTGAAATCCTTTGTGTGCAGGTAAACCGGAGAACAGAGTGGGAATGGGACCAGCGCTGCTGATAAGCATGGTAGGTGATGGATCTGGAGAGAACTGGAGATGGAAAACCAACTGTTAATCCAGAAACAGGAGAGCGTGAATACCAAACTCAAGGAAAGCCGAGTTACCACCACTGGTAGCAGGACGAACTGGCAGAGAGTGGCAGGCAGCGCTGGTTTAAGAACCCTCCAGATGATGGACCGGAAACTGAGAACAGGTGATGTGCTGAAAAAACTCCACCCCAAGGGACGGGCAACTGGAACTTGTCTCACACCCAACCAGACACTCCCACGGCACATGACACAAAAATCATTTATATATAAGACTATAAGACTCCCCCTATGAACACAAATGAACATTTCTGTTGTCACTCAGAACAAAACACACAAGGGACTCTTTCATTTCAGTTGCTATATATATATGTAGAAAACAAAAAACAGAGATGCATGCCTGTATTAGAAAAACTGTAACAAAAATGCATCTTTATATTGTCCAACAAAACCTGAACAAATACATAAAACATATGCGCACTGCATGTCACCACCACAGCCAATAAAGTGGAAAGGAAAGACTCCTGTCTTCATTAAGGTTTCTTGATGATGTGCAGACTCGGTGAACTCAACAGTGCTGCTGAAAACACTGAAACGGTTACTAAGATGATAGAAAACCTAGCAACCCAGAGAATGCAGTGATTATTATGCATTCAGAACTCAATACACAATATACAAAGCAAGATAACACTTTTAAAAGGCAGATTCACACTTGTGTACAAACATTTCTCCATTTGGGTATACAAATGTGTGCGTTTCTTTAATTAACCTCGCTGTTAGTGAGGTATGCTCCTTGTTAAACCCTTCTGTGTTATCAGCCAAATGTCTGGCACTGTCTAGAAATGAAAAAGACACAGTAATGCTAATTTCCTTGCAAGTGAACATGCGCTACCAACTGTGATGTCTAACAGTTATTTTACTGTGCGTCTTAGAAAGTTTCACACATAATTTGAGCCCTCACCAGTGCAAATACTTTGGGAACTAAAGCTCTTAAAGGTGCCGCAGTGATGGAACAGTAAGTATTAACTATTTATCTGTGCGTGTGAACACATACACATGCATGTAATGTAAAGCAGCAAAACACAGCAAATCCCACATAAGTATTTAATCCCGATGCCTTTTTTTCCCCCACCAATACCCTAGAGAGCAGGCATCACAATGTGACACGAATCAGATGACAGAGGATTTTGTACAGCTTGTGTGTATGTGTGTGTCTCTGTGTGGTGTCCCCCACCTGCTTCTCACGGAGAACTCTTGTGCCGCGCCTTTTGTATACTAATACACAGATCTAACAGAGAAACAGAGTGTTCTTACTAGAATATTTGGATCAGATTGGGGGGTGGGGGGTGAGACCTATCAAAGGGGAGGACTCTAACTGGGATGGTGCCAGAAATCACATCTCAGATGCAGAGTGAATAGATGGAGGACTGAATGGTTAAAAAAGAAAATAAGCCTTATTTAGTTGCTGTTTAGTTAACAAAAGCATAATTTTTCAAGTGTAATGAACAGTCGTGTGCAAAAGTCTCAAGTCACCCCTCATTTCTCTGTATTTCTTTTTCCCGGGCGCCAGACTTTGGTGAGATTTTTGATTTTTTTTTTTTTAAGTGGTCTTGAGCAACAGTTCTCCAGTTATTCTGAACATATTTCAGTTTTATTTTGTACACTGGCAAATGTTTCACTAATTTTTTGATCCAGTCTTTGCACCTGACCATTTTTAGAGGGTCAGGTGCCCAGGTTTGTTTGTTCATTAAACCACTTAACACTGACCTATGAATCATATCTTTATATGACTTTGGTGTTAGCAGGTTGTCACAAGAAAACATGTAATGCGTTCCCATTTTGTTAGTTAAAGCTATGAAAAATATTAAAGATAATGCAGTTTGACTGCATAAAATTATATTTTTGCACCAACAACGTGATTGTATGAAAACTTGGCATATCTCACCATGGTGTGGAGGGTTGTCTTAGAATTTGAGTTGTCAAGTGAAGGACAAAAGAAATGGAAGGCCTAAAAAACTACAGCAGATAAGCAGAAATGAAATTCATGTCCTTAAGAAAGAGGAAAAAGATCCAACAAAGACCTGACACATGACCTGAGAGCTACATCTGGCCCTGCATCTTGTCCAACAAGGACAAAAGGCTGAGATATGCCAAATTACACAAGAGCTGGACTAAAACTCCTATGGAGTGAATTCAAAGTCAGAAAACATCAGATTTTTCTTTTTTTAACAATGACCACAAACATGCTGTCAATGCAGGAAAAATGCATCTGGACAGAAACATGCACAGTGCAACATTGTCAGTCATGCATTGGTCTCCCCAGAGCCTGGACCTCATCATTACTGAAGCAGTGTTGGATCATTTTGACAGACAACATAACAACACCCAAGAAGAGCTTTCAATGTCTTTGAAGAAGCCCAGAGAGGTATTCCTTAAAAGCTACTACAAGAAAGCTCCCCTAAGAGAGTTCAGAGCGTGTTGAAGAACAACAAGTTGGTCACTTTTGAGCTTATTATTGTTTTGTATAAACCTGGGGGGGTTATTTTTCAGTCTCTATTGAATAATGACACCCCCCCAATACAGAAATGCACTTTCAATCGTTCCATATAAAAATCTTTTTTTTTTTACCTAACATCTTTTAATATATAATATTGAAATATTTTAATTTATTTACTCATCATTTACAAAAAGTCGGGTCAGTCACAACCTATTTCTGCTATGGGGCATGATGACATAACGATGAGATGAGCTGTAGTCTGTATAAATTTTTACATATGTCAGAACTACACACACCCAGCTGTACCGATGGGTATTTTGGTTCACACCAATTAATAAAGTCACTTGCAAAATGAAAATATGATGCTGGGCCACAAAGAATATCTACACCTATAAATATCATCATATAAAAAATACATATGAATAACCATGTGTGCAGATGACACACATGCAATATCTCCATGTATGTTTGCTTCTGTGCTTGTCAGGTCCTTGTCTTCAATTTTCTTGACAGATAATAAATGCCGATGACCTACAGGTGACTCAAAAGCAAATTAGGATGGACCGAGCTGCCCGTCATTGCACCGTTCTGCATCTCTCCTTTCACCCTTAAAGAGAAGCCAACCACGCTAATTAAATCACTTTTACCTATTAAGTAGGGCAATTACGAGATTTAATTAGTTGGCAAATGGTTGATTAGGTAGTTAACTAATAGTTGATTAAAAAGCGCAATAGCACTGTGTGGTTCTGATTGTCATTTGCATTTCGGGGGTGGTTAGGCGAGAGAGGCTGTAACGCAAGATCTTTTTAGGTAAATATGATAAAAAAGAAAATTGCAGGGTATTTCCTACCCACATTTGTCATTGTGTCTCCCTCAGATGTTAAATATAAATGATGTGGGTTTTTCTCTTATCTGTCATTTTGCTGTTGACAGCCGAGACAAATGAAGGATGAAAGCTTGGCCACCACACAAAGGCGAGGTCTATGGGACAAATCAGAGAAGATGGTTTCTCTCTTATTGGCTTAGCCTATTACATGTTCCTAAGATTTTCACACATAAATGTCTCTGCATGGTTACTCTCAACTCTATATGAATGTATCCATTGATTAAATAGGCCATTTCACAAAACCCCTTTTGGGTAAACATGTGAGCTGGTGTTACAAGTGCATTTCCTTTGTTTCCACTCCACATAGTCACATAAACCATCTTATTGAGTGGTATGTGTTTACTTGTGGAGGTGAGTTTTTTAATGTAAATTTGACATATAACAAACAGAGGCAATGAAAGGTCCTCAGAGAAGTGACCCGAGGGAGAAAAGCAACATTGCAGCACAGTGGTTACACTGCACTGACAGGGCCTTTAGTTGCTATGGAAACAATACAGAGGTTATTGACATAATTTCAGAGAGTTTCCAGGAATGCTACCTCCAAAAAAATTTAGCAAGCTGCCTTGATACTACCTTTCGACAGTTTTAACATATAAAAAACATTTGAGCAACTGTGAAGTGTCAGACTGGGAGTAGAAATCAGTTTTTTAAGTTAAGTTGATCCTTTTTTAATCCACACTACACAAGTCAGCATGTTTGCAGCCACATTATACAGACTTTACATCAACCCAACCTTTCACGGCAGATGGTTCTGCCAGATGTTTCATCCTGTTAAAAGGGAGTTTTTCCTTCCCACTGTCGCCAAGGGCTTGCTCAAAGGGGGCCATATGATTGATGATTAATTTAGGGTCTTTAGCTTGTTTATATAAGCAGATAGGTGTGTTTGACAGTGTCAGGAGTATAGTGCTTTGTTAATCAAAGACAGTCTCAATCTCTGCTGACTAAAAAGAACATAAAAGGAAGATGATTCACTTACTGCTTTATGGTTCTGGGAGGGTGGGGCAGATAGTATTCATCAAGTATTACTGAGTTAATGTCAGTGATTTATCTCTTTGTTTTGCTTTTCTGAAGCTTGAGCGCATGGGCTCATTGTGTTTTTACATTAGAGAGTTAAGTGTATGTTGATCAAGTTTAGATGGGGGAAAGATTCTCTGTGGTGGATATGTTTGATGGAGCTGTTGGCATAATGCACATCTCATCACATGGGCGGATGAAAACCGTGCTTGTGGTATGGTGACATTTCACACCAGTTGTGTGGGTGCGTCAGTGTTGCGTATGGTCAGCGTGTTCCCACAACACCCCAAACAGGATTTGGACTCCCCTGGCTCCCCACTGTAGGTTAAGACAATCTTCTGATTGCTTGTCTAAATTATACTAACAGTCTGGAGCTCTGATTTAGTAATGAAAAAAACAAACAAAGAAAACATTTTTTTTTTTTAAGTGATAATTCTTGTCAAAAATCCCCTTCTTCCTTCTGAAATCTCCTACTTTCCCACCACCTCAAAACCAATGCTTGTGTCT
>VURO01003776.1:0-10367 GCA_015108175.1 Pelvicachromis taeniatus | reverse complement strand
CTTTTAAACCAATTTTTTTTTTTTTTTTTTTTTTTTTTTTTAAATGACCCCCACACACCTCAAACTAATCTTTTCTTTTTAGTGGGTGATGTCACATGTGCCCTTATCTGACCAGCGTCCTGGAGCTGCCTGTTCTCATTTGAGAACCTGTGATTTATGTTTCTCAGACTTGATACACTAAAACACTGCTCTGTTGTCAGGTTGTTCATTACAGGGAACCCTTTTAACATTAAGTGGACTGTTGCTCTACTGCATGCATAAAGTATTCATAAGTTTACCTTTAAGAAACTTGTCTTAAGTATATTTTTTCTGCAGGTTGCATGGAGTACAGGAGCCACTCCATGTGTGTTTGCGTCTAATCTCATGTTTCAAAGGTTGATGTGATGGATGTGTCTGGAGAGACAGACCTCTCAGTTGTTAATTGAAAACTGAGGTAGTGTTGAGATGATGGTATTGATTTTCACACTCTCAGCCAGCAGTGCATTTAAGGCTGTGCCAACGCGTGCATTGGGTGAAGAGGCAACAAGAGTTGGTTCAAAGCAGGATGGCCAAAATGGGACGAGGAGGGAAAAAGAGGAGGTGAAAAAGGGGGTTGGCATGCAAATTGAAGTTGCAAATAAACATTGAAGTGCTTGTCCTTCCTTCTTTATTATAACCCTATAACTAAACCAGGGGAAGACTCCATTTTGAGTGAAAAATACACACCGGTGCCTTTTCTTCGTGGCATCGATCAGACTGGAGCAAACCAGTCCCCAGGCTGTTTATGAGTCAACATAAACCTAAAAGCCCCCCAACCAGTGCTCAAATAATCAATAGAGGTGGGAATTGTGTTTACTTCTGTGTTTGGTGGCCTTTGAAATGTTGCAGATGGACAAAATGCCTTCACCTGCTTCCTCTCCACAATTTATTTTCCCCTTTTGTAATTAAATTATATTTACACAGCACCAGTTTACAATAATCGTCATCTCAAGGTGCTTCATATTATAAAGTAAGCAATCTTGGAAATGGTGAGGATGAAGACCCCCCCACACTTTTTTTGCCTTAACAGAAAACACGAGCACAAACAGGCCGTTGACAACAAATACTACACTAATACTAAATTAATGACATCCCACTGTAAAATATAAATGCCTAGAGTAAAAAATGAGGGGATTTCCCAATTTTAAGGATACTGCAGATGAACAAAGGTGGCACTGGTTTAAGATTTGTGAGTTAATGGGCATATCCCGGTCAAAAATGACTCCAAGGTTCCTTACAGCAGTACAGGGCACCAACTAGAACCAAATAAACCCTCAGACAAACAGTCTGTGTGTCTATGGTGGTGGTTTCTAGACCGAAACAAGCATGGATAATCAATCCTTCCTTCCCATTGTGCATGCTACATACGGTAGTTCCCTATTTCCCACCACTCCCACGCACTCTGTTGAGCAACCACTCAGCGCTTCCTGGGAACAATAACAATCTGGCATGAGATGATGCAAACATTTTATGCAAATACTGATTGCAAGCATCATTTATTTGTGTTGTCTAATGGACAGGGTCCAGAATACTGCACATGGGAACTTTGTTTTTGAGTTCAGCCAAGCACATACAAAACACAACTCTTGATATGCTCAAAAACAAACACAGCAAAATCTAAAGTTTATTTATTCAGTCTTAGTGTTGTTTGGCTGTGCTTTTTATGTGGAAATTTCCAGGACCTGCAAGTGAACAACAAGATGGAGTTACAGATAAGTTCCAAAAAGTTATTCATTAGTTGCTTTTATCTCCGTAAACTTTACATTCTGTCATGTGTTAGGATGTAAACGCTGTTTTTGGTGTTTAGTTGTTAAACTTTTGTCTCTGACAGAGAGGTAGTCAGCATCCTCATCACATGATTGATATGTAGCATGGACAAGACTTGGAACTAGATCAGATTGTATACTGTTGGGCATAGATGGGTACATATTGATCTTCAGGGTATCCTTTGGGGAATTATGAAGAGCAACGTGAATAAGATGAAACAAAGGATAAACAAAGGCAAAGTTGACCACATTTAGGACCTAAACGGGAAACAAAGAGATGGAGGCTTCTTCGATTCAGTGCTAGCTAGATTCAGTGTGGCTGTTCAGTCTAAATTGCCTCTGGGTCATTTATCCCCTCCTCCCATGTGACGGTGGAGCTTTTCAACCCTGAGAAAATGACGGAATGGCCCTCGTGCCACTTATGGTGGAAGAGATAAATTAGAGAAGAAACCTCAGACGCTGGGGAGTAACATTTAGATTGATGATCAAACAGTGGATAGGAATACCTCCATTGCCCCTGTGTTAACACTTAAAGTGGATTTTTTTATGAAAAGAAAGGACGACAAAAAAAGGTGTTTTGCACATTATTGCCAAAACAGTCGCAAGAATATTGAAAGCTGAGTTTGTAATTTTGTTATTTTACAGAGCGTGTGAACTGAATAGCAATGATATTGTTTGTCAAAGGATCATTAAAACAAATGTTCTATAGGGAGTGTGCTTATAGTGTTTGCAATAATATTACCCATTTTCTTTTACTCACCATTTTAAAGCTTCTTTAGCAATATTAGCATCATAGTATTTTTTTTTCAAAGGCAGTAGTTGATTTATTTGGATGAAAAGATGGAGTGGTGCTAACTATGTTACTAAATTATCAGCTAAGGGTATCTAGCTTGGTAAGCAAGCTGCATTGAAACATTGTACGGGAACAATATCAACGCACATACTTTGTAATCATTACTAAGTAACAAACTAATAAAACACTGGAACACAACTTATCCAAAGTGAGGCACAAGCTTCTTGGATGGCTTTACAAGATATATCGTCAGTCAGATAATCTATTAAAATGTCCCAAAAGACACCAACAGCACATACACAGCGCAGAACTTGAATTTCTGGCATTTTTGCGCTGGTTTTGCTTTTCCACTCCTGAGGCTTTTCCGCAGAAGATACTCAAGGAAGAGAAACAAAAGCATTACGAAGAATCAGACTCACTGGAACTAGTCATTAAGTGCTACTTAACCTCACATGTACAAGGAATCACTCCTAAGTGACATATTTGAGTCACTGGTTATGACAAATGCCTTTTCACTCTTCAGCACATGTTGTGTGCATATATCACTGTCATGGTACTGGGTCTATGACTCAGTGTTTTATTTATTTTAGTTTTATTCTTTGATCATCGTATGTTCTCAGTGTTTCGTGTTTTATTTTGAATCTGTGTCTGTGTCTTTATCATTGCGTTTAGGTTCTCTTCCCCTGTGACGTCGTGAGGTTCATTTGTGTCAGCTGTTTTCTTATGTATTTCCATTCCCCCTGATTACCCCTATTGTGCGTGTAGTCTGTGTGTTTCCATTCACTAATGGTCAGGTCGTGTGTTATTCCACACCATAGTCGTCATAGTTTTCACAGTTTCATAGTTGTTCATAGCCTGTACTCAGCTTAGTTGTCGTTTCCTGCAGTGTCTGCTCTTGGGTCCGTTTAAAAAATACATCTGGGGCTCTCCTTCCGGGAGGGTGGTGTAGTTGCTCCTCTGGTGGTCCTCCTAGGGCTCTCGCGCTCTGGGTACCTCTGGATGTCTGGGGCCTCGATCTCCTTCGTGCCAGAGTCATGCCCTGGGGGACGGGGCTATGGCTCCCCACACCCTCTGACAGATTGTTACATGGAGAAACCTTTTGAATACAAGCGCGCTCATCCACACAGGTGTGCACACAGGTGTACACACGGGTGTTCAGAGACGCAAACTACACCATTGTTGGCTGCTACCTCGGAGCACGTTGTGCGCTGTCAGTCCTGCGTACTGCACAATAACATTCAATATTTAGTATTTACTGTTGCTCACACTTATCTCGGTTTTTGCTGTTGTCCCCATATTGTGTTGCTCTGCGTTGCTTTTGCTTGTTTTCTTTTGCTTTTTCTTTGCTGTTTGTCTCAACAGGTGATCCAGTGGATTTATTTTCTTTTTTTGTCTTCTCTCACTGTCCCTCATCCCCTCTGTTTTTCTCTCCCTTTCTTTCTCTCATTCTCATTTTCCTATCCCCCAATCATGTCTGTCCTATCTATAACAACTGAAAATAAAATAAAATAAATAAATAAGAAGAAGAAATCAAATGGACCAATATGGCAAGACCGTGATGGTCCATTTGGTAAGGTAAATCCGTTGGGCATCTTTCTTGGCCTTCAGACAATAATTCTGATAGCTAAAGATCCAAATGGGACAACAAAAAAAACAAACCCACTGTGACATATAACAAGTTAAAATGGTTCAGCAAACCACCTAATGATTACTGGTACAGCCTGAATCATCCAAATATGAACCGTCTCCCAAACCTTCCAAATCCGATTGGAATTCAAAGTTGATATTTTTTCCCCACAAAGTGGCAACTACAAACATTTTCAGGTTTTTCAACAGGATTCTGCAGTGTGCAAGAAAAAGGTTGTCAAAGGGATAATATTTTTGAAGGAATATTCTAGCACACTTTCAGTATGCAAGTTTTATCAGGATAAATATTCACAGTTACCATTATCCTTGCATGCATTAGAAGCAACTAAATGAGCAAATACAAATAAATGTGTGTTTGTCTAAAAGGTTAAGACTGTTCAGTATTCTGCTATTCTTTATCAAAGATCTGACAAAGAAAATGATTGATAAGGTCTTATGCATTACTAAAGAGTTCTGTGGAGATTTGTAGAGCTACCTCGTAAACATAATTTTAAAAGAATAACCTCAAACCAACATCTAAAATTGTTTGTATTTGTGTTTTTATGTTTGTACAGTTGCTACAGAATGAATGAGAACTTCAAAGTAGTACTATTAACAACCAATAATCCAACTACTGTTCCAAAGTTATGCCAGTTAGTTTAACTGGGGAATATACATTTAATGTGACCCGATGATGACGTTTCTAATTCAAGAGTACATAGTCGACACACCTGGTAGTGCGTGCCTTAATGCCCTTTGATAGAAGCCGTCTACACTGATACACACTAAGGCATGAACTTCAAACGCTGGCTCCCACACTCTGAGGTGAAGCTTTTCAGTGAATGACGCTTGAGGCAAGCACTTTTTTGTTGTAGATTGGAAAACAAATAGATAACTGAATCCTGCTTGTCTTGACCTGATTATTAACTGAAAAACCACAAGTTAGTAAATAGCTGGAAGCACACCCTCACATCCTGGGAAATGTCACTTCAATCAAGCTTTATGCTAAACACTGCATGTATTGCGCTCGTCTTGTCATAATATGTGCCTCATGGAAATATTAAGACACGCACACACATGCACACAAATAAAAAAAAAAAAGCCCCACCAAAGTACATCACTGGAAACACTGGACAAATATTGGGCTTTAATTACTAATCACTGTCTTACGTTGTACTTATACTTCATTACGGATTCACTGCTTTTATTTGCTTACTTAAGCAGGTATATTGGAGCATTGCAGTCGTATATAAAAATGTTTCACTCACTAGAAAGTTTATAAAGTATCAACACCAGAGAGCCTTTTATTCCACACATTTGTGTTTGTGTTCTTCACCTCAGATTATGCTAAAGCTTATTTTTACAATGATGGTGAGATGGACTGTTCTCAATCAGCAAGTGTAAGTGTCAAAGACAGTTAGCAGTTCCTAACATTGAATTCAATATGACCTTTATAGTGTGCAAAAGCATTCAGATTTCCAGTAAAAGCAAATGTTTAAAAACAGGAACAAAAAACTTTTTTTTTAAACCAAGGCTCAAAGTTTGGGGCATTGCTACTTTAACTGACACGCGGGTGTCAACAGTGGTAACTATAGCCAGTCCAGCTAATGACTCCATGAATCTGGACATCTCATTCTCAACTGTTTTTAGTGCCTTTTGAAACATTTGTAGTGTCTTTTGTCATTTGACAAATAATATGGCTTCCCATGCAGTCCAAAAAGTGAAAATAATTTTAGTGGTATGGTACTTGTCACCAACTAGTATTTGTGACACCCAGGACGGGAGTTGGGTGACACCCAGGACGGGAGTTGGCAGGGATGTGTGAGGGAATGGGAGGTTTCCAGCACAAAAACAATAAAATGAGAAATGACTATCACTTTCAATATTTGGTGATCCTGAGATAGCAGAGACGACATGTCTTGGGGCTGGGATGATCTGTATCCCATTCTGTTCAACAGGAATCATAGTCAAACATGCCTAAATTCCATACAAAGTTGAATTCTGCAACTTTTTTTTTCTTGCACGGTTTGTTGATTTTGTAAGTGATGGAGTAAAAGATGAAATGGACTGACAAGAGAGGAACAGACTCCCTCCTTTATAAAAACTTAACTTAACCACCATTCACATTTAGAACCTGCAGGCCATGATGATGTGGAACACGTTATTGTAGCGCAACAACTCCTTTACTGTCTGGCGTGGGTTTAAAAAAGGCTTATGCTATGTAATAAGCAGCAAAATTTATTGTCTAAACAGACTTTTTATTCTTAGAAATCTGCTTTATTTGAATTTTTATTTACTCTTTCCTAAAACTGATTTTGTGCTAATGCTCAAGTAACAAAGCTGGCCAATCACCGCAAGTCCAAGGGGGATTTAATTCTGGCATGATAAAACAGTTGTTTTGCTGCATTTGATTGTGAGTGTCTGAAAATGAGTGGCTACTTAAATATAGACACACATAGAAAAAGACTCATTGACACAATTGTGCTTTATTGCTGTACAAGTACAGTACTTAAAAAATTGGGAACATAGTAATTCTGAGATATCACAATCATTTTTTTCTTTTCACAAACACATATGTATGCAGATTAAAATATACTGTATGTCATGTACAAAAGAAAGATTACAATAAAAAAAACAACAATATGAAAGGCAGTGCTGAAATATCATGTCTCTCTGGACAAATATAAGTGGACTGGAGACAATAGATGGCCATTCTACACTGGCAGTAGCACCAGAGAGGTGATCTCAGAGCGGAGGATTCATAGATTCCTGGCTAACGAATATGACTGGCAGTATTTTGGCTGCCGGAGCTTACTTCAGAATGAACTAATTCATCAAGGTTTGTATGTGATGAAGTGGACATATTAGCAGATGGGTTTATGTGGATATGGATGGATGATGTGTTTAGCCGAGACACTGGGGGACAGTGGAGTGATTCACAGTGCAGAGGGCAGCAATTCTTCACATTAGACAGCCTTTATCTTTTCTGCACGAGCATGTAAAAACGGGAGGACACCCAACATGTGGTCATGCAAGGTAAAAACCACTGATATGCTTTAAAATACAATTAAAAAAAAAAGAAAATGTCCTCATTTCGTGACTTCCATAAACATAAGTATACACAAAACTGCACACGACCAACCATAACTCTGATTATACTGAAGGATAAATACCAAAGCTAGAAATTCTTTCATTGGCATTAGCAAGGTTGACGAGCTTAATGTTGGTGCCTGTCTTTTGTTTGATCGCAGATGAAACACACAAATACTTGTGTGAAAATGTTTCATATAGTTCTCCATTGCAGTGCTCATGCAGCCCCAATCACAGTGCACAAGGTGTGATATATGGGGCAAATCAATACCTTATACTTGCTTTAAAAAAATGAACTGCATACACAACTTCTGAAGACAATAATTACATTAAGCAGTTAGGTACACTCTTTTGATTCAGGCGCATGTTCCAGTAATAAGATACAAAGAGATTCAGAGATGTGCACAGGATGGTGGAATAAAAATTTTGCATTTGTACATTCAGCCAGTCAGTCCAAAACACAACTGGGCTAGTTCGCCTTCAACAGCCTCTTGAATATTTGTGCACCTTCGCACACCGACAACAGCCGAGATCGATCCTGCGATGGCGCTGCTAATTTGCAAATCTGAACCAATTTAGATGCCTTGTGGGTGATCAGTGGGAATGAGAAATCTATTAGAGCTATTGATACTTGAAAGCTCTAACAATTCAGACTGGATCTTTAAAGATCGAACACCTTGTCTAGACACACCCAGCCCATTACAGAGGTCAACACAACACCACATAAACATTGTGCAATAAAACATCCATATACATTTAGAACATCTGCATTGCATCAGGGGAGCAGAACAATGGAGTTAAAGGGGAATAAACAAATAATTAAACAGATATAAACACATTTTCATAACCGTAGACAGTCGTTTAAAAAAAGAAAAAAGAAAAAAAGATATTCACATTTTAAAATAGACCTCTTTCTCGCAGCATTGCATCTAACCCAAGACATTCTTCAATCTCAGTTTCACCATCATACACAGTATTATGTACTCATCCTTGTCCTTCATCTTTAAGGTCAACTGCCGTGCTTTTCTTCTATAGTAAAAGCTAAAACATATGACACCATTCACTATTTACACTGTGGCTACCATGGAAACACCCGTAAAGCCGGTTTATCCACTGGAGGAGGTGAGGTGGGTCAAGTAGGGGAAAGAGGAAGGGGGTCTATTTGTTTTGGGTCAAGTACGGGAAAGGAGAAGAAGATGAGGACTGAACACGGGAGGTAAAAAATAGGCGACTATGAGGACACACCAATGATGTGGGGATCTGTACATTAATCAGGTTCATCTGTGTGCGAGGTCTCCTGAAAAACGCATTAACCTGTTCAGATGCTGATGAGACACGTTAAGAGTGTGAACTGTTTTATATCCATTTTCAACACTTTTTTATGTTTTTAGTCCACACAGGATCACCAGTGAACCGCAACAACAGCTATGATTTGGTCGTTTGTCTGTCTGTACATACAGTATACAAGCATAAGGAGACTACCGTATACATCCGTTTTAATAACTATACGTGTTAGTTTAGATATAGCTTTTACACATTGTATCACTTTGGCACAGAGTTTCATGTTCACAACATGAACTAAATACCTATAGACTAAAGCTTTTTTTCCTTCTAAATCTCAGCTTTACCTTTATACATAAAGCCAAAGTATGCTCATTAGTTGGATCCCCGTCTCCTAGTAAAGGTAAGTGCAGTAGTTTGGGATTTGGCCAGAGGGCTTTCTCAAAGGCTGGTGGTAACAAGGGGGAAGAGAAGTGCACCTTGGGATAATGCTGAGGTTACCCTGACCCGCGGTCTCTTGCTGCCAGGGCTGCAGTAGCACTTAGAGCCCAAACATGAGATGCTAAGTGTGAGTTGTGTACCTGAAAAAGGTCCCATGTCTAAGCCAGTAAAGTGTTGTTAAAAACTGGAGGTCTCCAGAGGCGTTGATTGACTTGTAAACTTTCGGAGACTCGGGTATGCACATATGAGAACGCATCACACGGGAACATCACAGCACGTCAAGTATAATCAGCACCGGGTTTTAGAGTGGAGCTCATTCTAATGCAGCAGCACATCATATGAGGCCATACGTTCCAAATCAGACGGCTATTCAGCATCTAAACCCCAGGTAAACTACTTTGCTTGTAAATTAAGCTTCCTGTTGATCAACGTCAGTCATTTCATCTTAGAAGAGCTGAAAATAAATAGATACGTCAGTATTATTCTCTTTTTGGTCATATATTTCATCACAGACTATCCTGCATCTATACTTTTTCTGCTTTGCAGTCATCTTTCATGGATAGCCGATTTAGCTGTCTCTATCATATAAGTAAGGGAATCCCCCACAGTTGAGTGCAAAGGGAAAAAGCAAGACTTTCAGACCAAGGACTAGACTCATTCTTGGAGCTTAAGCTTAGTCCATGGGGACCGAGGTTAATAGAGAAAAAAAGAAAGAAAAAAAGAAAAGAATAAAATTTAAAAGCTTGTGCAAGTGTGGCTGAAGAAAGAGACAGGATCATAGCCAACATCTGCGACTTTATCAGAAAACCTCCATCATGGAGGGGCCTTCCTGTTGGTCCAGAGCAGTGTGGGGGGCAGGGGTGGGGACTGAGGTGGGCGGTGCTTCCAGTCACTCCGCCCCTCACACTGCAATCGCCGCCATCGCAGAAGCTCTCCAAGGGCGGCGCTCTCATCCCCGTTGGACAGACGTAGCCGCTGGAACACCTGGGGCAAAGATGAAGGAGAAATACAAGGTTAGGAAGGGAGGTTAGGGTTTGCTGAGGAGGAAATAGATGCAGCACACTGAAAAATCAAATAGATTAATGGCAGGAAGTCAACATGACAAGCCATGATTGGAGTGGAGGGTTGGGAATGATAAACAGTGGCTGCACAAGCATCATCAAAATAATAACATTACCACCTACAGGGCAAAAAAAACCCAACAAAAAAACCCAACAGAACTTTGGCTGATTCAACTTCTTTAAAAAAAAAAAGTCCAGCTTCTACAACTGGGTCACTTTTTCTCATGAATGATTCTAATGACACAGAACTGGGTCTGGCACTGAGCCACCTCACGGGAGCAGATGCAGAAG
>VURO01003771.1:17227-34313 GCA_015108175.1 Pelvicachromis taeniatus | reverse complement strand
GTGTATAATAAAAGCAATGACCTCTCTCTCTCTCTCTCTCTCTCTCTCTCTCTCTTATATATATATATATATATATATATATATATATATATATATATATATATATTGTTTTGGTTAATATATATACTAACCAAAAAACAAACGAAAGCCTGTAGTCAAAACTCTAAGAGGAACTCTAGGAACTCCAACCCCTGGAGTATCATGCTACAACAAAGTACTCAAAGAAACCCGAGAACAAGTTTGACATCAGTTCTCCTTTCTCAATATGTTGAAAAAGAGATCTTTTCAGACATATTTAATAATTTGTTTGTGGTGTTGGAGGAAAGAAAACTTGTCATACAGCAGATCTGTTGCATAACTTTGCCTTTAATTCAGCCACAGGGTCTGCATCCCCAGGTACACACAAATGAATCAGAGAATACACGTTGGTGTGTTGGTTTCACCAGAAAGTGGCAGTATGTCTGATTATGACTAAGCTGCTGCCCAGGACACGCACAATGCATAGTAAAAGTGTTTGCTAAGATACATCCTTACCCTGTCGTCCTTGACCATGTCCTTTTCAAACCTCATCTCTGTCAGACAGCTTGACAGAGAGACAAGGAAAACAGAGCTGGCTGTTTCTAAAGCTCTTTGAACTTTAAGACCGACAGGCACTATTCAGTGAATTCAATATAAATCTGACTCGACAGCATCCATTCTCACCATAAATAACACACTTCAAATAGTGAACAAAAAAAAATTGAAGGGTCACAGCACATTTTCTAATCTGGAACTTTAGCATTTGGTTGGGTGTACATCTATCTGCCACGTCTATTCACCATCCCCATTCTTCAGAAACAGGTTTTGTGATCCCACTTTTTAATTAATGTCACCATATCAAATAATTGATCCTAAGATTGATGACAAAGTATTGTGTGCATTTCTCTCTTGAGACACCACTGAATAGCTCTGACTGTACTATAAAAGAGGACATCAAAAAAATATATGGCCTATTCATTTTAATAAATGAAGACTGAAGGCTTTTTAAAAGTGTTTGCTTGTAACTTAAAGAATGCTTTATCCTGACTGTGACAAATCCTGAAGCTTGCAAACCCACTAATAGAGGAGCAGTGGCGTTTGACAGCTGTCCAATGAGAAATTGCAGGGCTTGCTTTCCACCCAAACCAATGACAGGAATACAAATTTTTGTTCAAAGTGCAGGAGAGCTAAGGTTTTAAGCCAGAGAAGATCCGTCTTCTTTTCTGTTAGCCCCTGTATTTTCCACCCACGTATGATTGAGTCATTTTAAACATCTAAATATCAAACGCGGGAAAAGAGGGCACTCATTAACAGCAGCTATGACTGACAATAGGGGTGTCATGGGCTATGCATGATGCATCAAAGAGCTAATTTACAAACTACAAGTGAGGGTGGGAGTAAGGGGGGCATTAGCTGAGACGGGTTAAACAAAAGAGAGTTCTCATTCTTTCTATTTTTCTCTCTGTCCCTTTCACTCTCACTCACTGTCCGTCTCACTCTCTCATCACATATTTAGTTCTGGCACTAAGAGCCACAGATTGACAAGCAGCCAGAGCAAAGCCACTCAACATGGCAGCTAAATGCATGGTGGGAGTACAGAGCAGTGCTACTCTGTCCATGCCTGACAACGCTGACTTCTACACGATAAAATGAAGCACTTGATGATAAGGCAAAACTTGCGTGTTCTTACTGTATCGTGTCCTCCGATAGTAAAAAGGCATTAGCATTTCACATGCTTGGGAAAAAAAAAAACCTCTAAGTTAAAAAAAGAAAGACTTTCCAGAATACATTAATATATATATATATAGGTCTGGGAGGAAGAAAGCCATATTTTCTTTTGACACTTTTTATGTACTCCCGACTCCCCTGCATGCTTTTCCTTCCTCTCTTCGCTTCACTTCCACTTCCCTCTCCCTTCACTTTCTGCTCTAACAAGCAGTCTGATTTCCCCTGGAAAATCTACACTCAGTAAACGTTCTCACTGCCTCTGATGCTCCTTACTGAGGTATTAATACTCAAGGGAATAAAAACCCCAAATACTATAACAGGCATTTGTATGGATCAGTATATACACTGTAAAACTGTTTTGCTAATGAGTACACAGCATACATAGAGTATGCAAATGTATGTATATACTGTATAAATGTAGCTGTATAAAGCTTGCAATTACAGAAATTAACTGTTTTATTTCATGCACAGTTTTCTAATAACGTGATGATCATTACATGATCATCGCCTGTCTTTGTTGTATTGTTTACTTTTGCCATATCTGATTAGACAGTGATTGGTGGCTTTTATTTAAAACTATTCATGTATGCAGTGAATGGTTTGACAGGCAATATTAACTCTGAGAAACTAGGTTTCTTATTCAAAATTAAAATATGGATGTGTCAAATAAAATATAAACAACAGTGATTTAAGCTGGGATTGGAAAAAAAACTACCAAGAAGAAAGAGAAAGCTAAGGCTTACTACCTGCCAATATATTAAGTCTCATTCACTATATGCAGGGAAGGGCAAATGAGGGTCTGGTTTCAGCATGAAGGTTCAGCGTTTCAGCACCATGGACAGACACTGAAATGTAGGTTTAAAAGTTCCAGCGTCATGGACAAAAGCAGAGACTGCAATGATGCAATGATGACTGGTGGAAAAGAAAGACTTCGTAGTCACACTTATTTAGGTGTTCATGGGAAAGTATTGATGACAGTAGTTATAAATGGTCTCATATTTAATCATACATCTATGTGGCCACAACACACCTGTTTATCAGATTTTTTTTTAAATAGCAAATTGTAAGATCTTACCAATGTACTCATGTTATTAATTTTCAGGTTTTACATTTAATGAAATGCAACTTATTGGGGAAGGGGGAGGAACTTCAGCTGTTTTGTGCATTTGTTAGAAATGTTGTTTGAAATCGAAAAAAACCTTTGTGTGCTGTCTTCAGTCGTTAGCCCCTAACATTCAGACAATACTCACAGTTAAGACTAAAATTTAAGTTGCACAGCTATAGTACATGACCCAATATGCACTAAAATGAGGCGTCCTATTTTCACATTTGGTATTTGATTCATTTTATCCCTGGGTGAGTGAGTCATGGCTACTTGTTTGGATCAACATGTCTTCAGCTGCAGTTTCACACTGCAGGAAAGTCGGAGCGTGCATGCTTATTTTGGGTCAGGCCTCCTTAAATAAGTCATAGTGATTTCTCCGTACTTGGGAAGGACGGGGCTGTTGTGCAGGAGAGCCTTGATCAATGTTAGCCGCTGAGCACTGGATGAGTTGTACAGAGCGGCCTGAGGCCCAGCCAATGTGGCTGCCATGCTGCCCTCATTAGAGTAATGATCTCCCAGTACACAGCTCCCACGTGAGGCCCCATTAACACAGTGACTGTCGCTATACCTCGCACGCTGTTCAAATTTCTTTCTATATCAAACATATACACATTCACTAAAGAACTGACAAGTGGCCATACTTTCTTACAATTAAACAAATCAAATAAAAACCTAGGCAAGCCATCTTATAAGGCATGTGAAAATATTTCCTATAATATGCAAAAATGTAGATGTTGATATTCTAAGCATCGCACTATAGGTTATTGGATTTTCACTTTACATAAATAGGCTTAAAAATTGATCTTGTGTCACACCTGTGTCTTCGTCAATGGTGAAAGTGCCCAGGGCGCTGCCTCCTTGGATAGAGTACTTCAGCATGCCATCCCGTCCCTCGTCGTCGTCTTTAGCGTTGACAGTCAGGACACTTGTTCCTGCACGAGAGTTCTCCTTCACTGAGCCTCTCACAGCAAAGTCGGAGAAGTAAGGCGCATACAAATTCTCATTGACATCCACCACCTGAAGAAATGTAATGGTGCACATTAATTATGACAGAAAAACTGTGTGATATTATCTGTAGTATGCAATTGTGTGGCATCAGTAGACCATTTGTATATTTCACTGTTGTACGTGTTATTGCCTGTCTTGGAAGTTAAATGTACCGTGAGCTAAATGCTGTCACACATTTAATCATCTATCCAACCAGTGTCATAAAAAGGAGTGAAGAATTAAAAGAAGAAAGATCTAAAAAAAAAAAAAATACAATTGGACATCTTATCAAAAACTGGAACCTTGAAAATAGCCAACCAAATCATTAATGACAATGTAAATTGACAAAATTGATCATTGGATTTTTTTTTTTTTTTTTTTGGATAGCGCACAAGAGAGGTGAAGAAAAGAGTGTAGTGGGTGGAGAAAAGCCTCAGGGATGATTATTCTGTGATAGAAGAATAACAATAAGAGTTAAAGGGAAAGTTTACTAAATGGTAGTGCGAGCTGTTTAGGGTTTGGAGGCAGTGGCACTAACAAAAAGACTGGAATCTTGAAAGTAGCTTCCCAAATTATTAATGATAATGTAAGTTGACAAAATTGATCATTTGAATTTAGGAGGCAGAGCTGGAGGTGGCAGAGTTGAAGTTCACTGGGAGTGTCCAGAATGGACAAGATTAGAAAAAGTCAGACTGAGATGGTTTGGATGGATGTTTGGAGAGGAGAGATGATGAAATTATTGGACAAAGGATGTTAGATATGGAACTGCCAGGTAGGAGGAAAAAAAAAAAGATCACGCACAAGATTTATGGATGAAGTAAAGGAGAACATGTAGTGGATTGGTGTGACAGGTGCTAGGGGGGGGGTGAGATAGAGGCAGATGATCTGTAATGGTGATAACTGAGATGAAGAAGAATATTTGAGGGTGTGTGTGCTACGCACCTCTACCTCCACAAACGTCTGGCTCCTAAGGATGGGGATTCCTCTGTCTTCAGCAAGTAACGTCAGGTTGAAAAACTGTTGTCTCTCAAAGTCCAACTCCTTTCTAATTCTCAATACCCCGCTCATAGGACTGATCTAAAAAAGAATTACATCATAAACAATATATTCTTTATTAAATGTTAAAAAAAAAATTACAACTTTTTAATGTGTGCAAGACTCCGTTCACAATGTGTCATCACCTACCTCAAAAGTGCCATTAAAGTCATTGATTAAGGAATATCGAACTTGTCCTCCAGGTCCAATGTCTGGGTCCTGAGCCTGCACCCAGGTAATCACAGTCCCTGGCGGGAGATCCTCTAGTACTCGAGCACTATAGCTGCTAGGGATGAAAGCTGGAGCGCAATCATTGACATCCTCCAAGATTATACTTAGAGTAGTCACGGAGGACCTTCGAGTGCCTCTTTCCGCCATGTCTCTGACTTCAATCTTCAATATGAATATTGGAAATGTTTCTCTATCCAGCTGGCTAGCAACAAATACACTTCCAGTTTCACTGTCAATACCAAACTGAGGAACACTGGTGAGCATTATATAGGAGAGCTGTCCATTTTGACCCATGTCTCTGTCAAATGCAGTGATGGTTATAACTTCCATGCCAATGCCTGAGTTTTCTGAAACAAGGGCAGAGTAGCTGTCCTGATAAAACTGAGGGTCATTGTCATTTGTATCCTCAATGATCACTGTCAGTAATCTCCAATTGGACATCTGAGGAATGCCCTGATCATAGATGGTGATATTAAGGAAGTAACGATCCACTCGTTCACGGTCAAGTGGCCGCAGTACAGTTATCAGCCCACTCTCCATGTTAATGTTGAAGCAGTTTTCTTTGTTGCCATCAGAAATGGAAAAGAGAAAGCGTCCATTAAAGCCCGTGTCACCATCTCGTCCTCGCACCTGAAATACACTGGCACCGGGCATGAGGTCTTCTCTCACAAGAATGCTTGTAGGCAAGGCTTCAAACTGTGGAGGCTGTTTGTTTGTAGAGAAAATATCTGTGTAGCTCTCATCTGGTCTCGGTCTAGCCATAGCAGATGCCTTTGAAAGCATTTTTTCTGCCAAAAGCTGGGCTACCCTTGTGTCTTTGCAGTTGAACCCTCTGGGGGGAATCCTACCCCTCACCACTGATATATTCACAAATGTAGGATCAGAGAACATCTCTCCATCTGTTGCAACAATTTTGAGGTTGAATACCCCACTTTTTAAACTATCCACTGCTAACGATCTTTTCAGTGACAAAGCCCCAGAGTCTGGATTTAACTTAAAATAATCAAACTCATTGCCAGAGAGTATCTTGTACTCAACTAGTCCTAGCTCATCCACGTCAATTGCTGACAAGGTGACAACAGTCTGGTTGACAGGGAAATCACGGCTTATCATCCCTCTGCAAGAAACCTTCTCAAAAAGAGGCTGATTGTCATTGATATTTATTACACGTACGGTGATATTAACCTCACTCTCCCTTCTGTAGGGTGAACCCCAGTCAGAGGCACGCACTGCAAAAGTGTAGATATCATCTGATGATTCAAAGTCCAGATCTCTAGTAATTCTCACCTCCCCTGTTTTCTGGTCTATGCTAAATGGAAGAGACTGTTCCCCACTAATTGTGTGACTTACACGGCCATTCTCCCCTTTATCATCATCCACAGCAGAAACCACAAGGACAACAGTACCTACAGGTACGCTCTCGTTGACGGCAATATTGTAGAATGGCTTGTTGAACACTGGAGAGTTGTCATTAGCATCCTCGATTTGAATTTGGACACTTGTTCGCTGCTCACTTATCATATCAACTACCTCCATCACCATGAAATCCTGTGATATCCTTGTAAGCTGCCTGGTGGTCATAATAACTCCAGTCAAAGGGTTTATATCAAAGTACACTGGATCTGAAGGGTTGCTGAAGCTGTAATTGACTCTCAGAGGAGCTGGGGATATTTTCACCACCTCTATAACAGAGCCTGGGGGAGCGATTTCACTCAGCGTGACTACATAAATATCTTTTTCAAAACTCGCCATCACTGGGTCTGGTTTTGTAACCAACAACTGAACAATTTGGGTATTAGAAAACTTGGGAGGCATACCTCTGTCCTTGGCCTGAAATGTTAAGTTGCAGCCATAGGGGAATGTATCCCAGCTGACAGCTTCCGACGTTTTAACTCTGTACTCATTCCCAACAGGCGAACGGTCAACCACAAACTGCTCGAAGGGATCGCCCTCAATGATGGACACCCACTCTATATCCCCGGATACCCCTTCATCTTTGTCCTCCACATTAATTACTGCATACACTGGGTCCTTTTCTTCCCACGATGGAACAACAGCGACTGCACTGAGAACGGGAGCAAATTCATTTACTCGCTGCACAGTTAGTACAAGCCTTGCTGTGCTGCTGATACCACTGTTCCCATAGAGTTTCATCCCCCTGTCAACCACCTGTACCTCCAGCTCAAATCGGTCCTGTTTGTCCATCCTTGGTCGACCAGTCAAGGTGATGACCCCACTTGTCGGATGAACAGCGAAGAGATCAATTTTATTCTTGAAAAAGTAGTAGAACTCTCCATTCGAGCCTAGGTCAGCATCTGTGGCTGTCACACGTCCTATGCTGGCACCCAGAGGGGCACTCTCAGAAACAACAAATGAATAGGAAGTTGGGGAAAAGAGAGGTCGAAGGTCATTTGTATCCAAGACCCTAATATAAACAGTGGTTAAAGCCTCTAGGCCTCCTGGGGCAGACGCCTTAACTGTCAGAGTGTAATTATCCTGTACTTCCCGATTCAGTATAGCACCACTACCTCCATTAGTGCATATGCGCAGAAAACAAAAATCTCCCATTACCAAATCTTCAGCCTGAAAGATGCCTTCGCTGTCTCCTGACACAATGGAATATTTTATCTCAAAAGACCAAGGTGGCCCGAGAATAATGCCCATTTTGGCCTCACTTCTGGTATAGGTTCTTGCTGCAGAGTTCTCAAAAATGGACACATTATATGCAGGCTGAGTGAAGAGCAGCAAGCGTTGCCCTCCTCTAAAATCTGGCAGAAGCTGGGCACGGGTTGAGTGAAAAAATATGAAGAGGAAGAAGAAAAAGAAAATAAAAAAGAAAGGAAGAGAGAAGCTGGGCAGGGGGTGCATATTTCCCCACCGATTGGGCTTCATCACTATCCCATCACCCAGTCACCCTGTATTTGGAAAGAATCACAATTAAAATCAAGGACTTGGTTTTAGTTGGTCATTTGATAGGAATGTGTGTTCTGCAGGCTTAAAGTTTGATAGAGAACTTTGGATGAACAGACACAAAAACATTTTAGAGGTAGTGATTATCACTACATTGATATGATGATGCTTACACTTAGCATTCAAACGATGTGAAAGGCTCTGGAGCAGCAAATCAGCTTTAAACCACAGCTCACTTGCACAGTCTCAGAGAAACACATCATGTCATCCAAATAAAATAACGGGGGTCGTAACAATAAAGACTATTTTAACAGAGACAAGCAGGGCTGTGATATTGTCAGAAAATAGAACATAATTACAAAAAAACACATCATTGTAAAAGCACATACAATCAATTCAAAAGCAATTTAGCAAGTGTCAGACAACAAAAAGGGCAAAATAATAAAAACAAAGAAGTAAAAACATATATTTTCTACTTCTGTTGCTTAGAAATTATCAATATTGTTTTTTTTAACTATTGCTTTAGATACCGTGTCATTAAACTAAACCATAGGTCTCTACATGTTCATGACTCAACTTCGAGAAACACTGAAATATACTGAATCTATAGGATAGGACTGTACCAGCAAAAATAATAATAATCCTCAATCACAATACAGCGATTTAAAATCAACATCCCTGCTGAGAGACTATCCCGGGAGATCTGCACAATCGTGTCCTGCAGTAATCCAGTGATACGCGACTCTGTGCAAAATCCACGAGTTTATTAACTTACACTTTGTTGCTACGGTGTGTCGCTTAAGTAACGGTACTGCATTCATTTGTACAGACTTCACTTACACATTGCAAAGTGACCTACCTTTAGATGAAACCGATGCAATCAGTGAAATTCAATCCTGTCCCATTCTCACACTAATTACAAAAAAGAAAAGAAAGAAAGGCAAAATGGCCGCTTATGGATGCGCGAAAAAAAAGCCTTTAGATATATCCCGATAGGCAGTTATCTAGTACACTGCAGCTATCCTCGTAAAACTATATAGCTATTGCCCCCGTTCCATGGACCTGATAACTGTAAGCCTGAGTGCAGAGGGCTATCCCGGCTTGCATTTGCAATAGTTACAACCAAACAAAAATTAGAGAAGTTCTATATTCGTTTTCTAGAAGGTTAAAGTCCGAGAGAGATGTGAACCAGAGAAGATGTCGCTTATTGCAAGTTTGGAAGCGGCCAGCATCAGCTGTCGCCTATGTGGGACCGGAGTGCGCTCACAGGCTGGAGGTGGTGGCGGGCAAGCGCCGATCTTTGCCGAGTGCAGCCGACAACATCCGGAAGTGTAATGTTCAACACCTTAAAGCAAACGGCGGCGAGCTCTCTCATACACGAGCTCTGTAGTGGTTAGTTAGAAATCTGATCACTCGTTGTACTTGTCCCAACAGTCACTATGTCTGTTTTGTGTTACAATAAGGGATGTGGACAACGTTTTGATCCAGAAAATAACCCAGCCGGTGAGTGGTCTTACTTTACCCTCGATGTCCATTGTATGTTCCCTGAGTGTTAGCAAGCTAACCTCTCATCATCTGGAAATTTCTATCGTGAGCAGGCCCGATGGGCCCATGTTGCTAACCTTTATGTCTGTTAGCTGTTCAACTTAATTCATTCGTTTTATATCTGGTAAATAACACGTGGATCCTCCGTGAGTTAGTTTTATCAAGCTGTAGTTAGCATGTTAAGCTCCTGCGGTTAAAAGGTAACGTTAGACTTTGCGGGACCGTTGTGTTGACGCTGTAAGCGGTTTAAAGTTTCAGAAACCCGGCTTTCTTCCACATAAAGTAGCTAAAGATCGTTATTCACGTACACAACGTTACATGTGTACGTGTGTCTGTTAGTGTGAATACGGCAGTCTCATTTTCAATTCAACGTTGGAAGTTTCAATCACTTACATACACTCAGCATGCGTTATAGTGATCTTAGTTTATCCGCCTGGTAATTGTGTGATTGAATGATGAATTATTGGACGTTTCCAGTTGTCTTTAGAAGAAAATAGATGCTAGCTCGCTTTTAAACTGCTTTGCATAATAAAGACAAACAATTTAACGAGAAAACTGAAGTGACGAGTGGGACCAGGAGGCAGTTAACCACTTTTTAAAAGAGTCACCACAGTGTGCAAGAGCCTTAAAATATCAGTTTTGGGGTTTTTTGTTGTTTTTTTTGGTTTGTGTGTTTTAAGGCACACAAACTTTAAAACACAGGTAAATACATGCACATTTGGGTAACAAGTGCTGCTGTGTATCATGAATCGTATTTGCAAACACAGACGGCACCAACTAAAAGCGCTGAGCTCCATTGTGACTTTTGAGGTTACTGAGGTTGGCTGTCTGACCCTGATGTAGGAAGTTGAACTAACAATCATTCACATAACGCGGATTATAGTCCATCTGCTGGTTAATCTACACAGTTTCTATATTTGATTGTGTTTTCTGCACTTGGAGCATGTTTCAATAAGCAGTTGTATCCCGCTTGTCTTCCCTTGACAGTGGAAGACTTAAAATTAGTAGGGGGAAACTACTTCCTCTGCGATACACACAGTGAATGAAAAGAAGTGCAATGTACTGTATTTATCATTATCTTTTTTCCTAAATGCCAGGCTTATCCTTGAGGGAAACCAAACTATGTTTTGAGCCCAGAGTGTTCACTGCCAACAGCTAAACATCGATAAGTGAAAGTGAGTGCAGGTGGCGCAATCAGTTAGAAATCAGGACATGTTACACAGGCAAACATGATATGTTTACATGTGTCCAAAAGAGGGGCCGTCTGTAGTTTAACTAAGGTGTTTCAGGCAAGCCAAAAAAAAAAAATCGGCACTTCTTACTGCAAATATATTGTTACCTTTTTTATATTTTAGCAAATACAGATCTACGACATAGATCTTACAAATGTAATGGAGGCCCAGAGTTCAGTTGGTGTTTTCAGCCTGCCATGCAGCTTTTAGTCCTGTTTTATTTGACGTGGTAAATGTGTTGTTATTAATATTTCATGAATGTAAAGGATAACAAATTAAATAATTCACTTTTTAAAAGTTTTCTTTAAAAACAAAAGCACATTTTCAGTCACCTTACAAAGCATCCATACTGTGGAGTAGGTAGACAATCACTGTCATTATAATTCACATAATTCTCCTTGTAACAGATGTGTTGTTCATGTTTATATGAATCCACACTGAAAAATAACTAAATAAAATTCAAGGTTGCATTTTTGTCTTCAGCTCCCACGACAGAAACCTCAATGTGACTTATTTCCTTTCTTTAAAATGGTCCTCCTCTATCCTCAAGTAATCTAACACTGTGTACACCCTCTGTGTAGGAGTCAAGTCTGATTTCCATTTTAATGGGATGCTTCTTTTCTCATAACAGTAGAGTATATTATCTTTACCTTCAGAGGTATGCAAGAGGTGTGTCAAAGTCAGGAAGCACATAGTGGGCACAGCTCCGGCTGTACTACAGGGAGACTGCTTGATTTATGGTACTCACCAGCCAATTTCCTTTATTCGTTCTGCAGTGATTTATTTTTAAAGAGTAGATGATGGGGGAAAAAAAGGATATAAGTTACAGTAAAACCTCAAATAATGATGATCGTAGTGTGACTAAACTATATCACCAATCAGTTATTTTGAAATATTCATAGCAATTTTTTATTACTGGTTAAATGTGTATGTATATATTGTTCCTTCTGTTCTGTAGATTGCGCAGGTAATAAAAATTAGTCTACATAGAAGTGGAACTACAAAATGCCTTAAAAATAATTTTTTCTGGGTTTATTGACAAATTATCTTTCAGTACTTCATTTTCTTTAACACACTATGGATGTTCATGCTGTTCTGTCTTTCCGGTAAACTGTTAAACACTTCTCGTAGTTATTGGTATAAATGATTTTTATTTTTTTTTATCCTACAGTTTACATACGCACATTTTTAGCACATGTCAGGTCAAATTTTTAGCATTATGTCTTTAAATCATTTTGAGTACATTTTAATAAATACTCTTAGTGGCCAGACTTGACCTACCCATCATTACATAAAGCTCCCTAAAGCATTCAGGCTGCTCTTCTACAACTACAGTCAGCATTTTTCAAAACAAATGTACAGTTTTCCACAGTGGCTATTTAGAGCAGACTTGTAAACAGTCACTGTTCCCACAGCTACATGATTTCTCCCCAAAGTTAATCAAAGCTGCATTTTGTTTTCACAGATGGCTGCACCTATCATCCAGGAGTCCCAGTATTCCACGATGCCTTGAAGGTAAAGCACCCGAAAATGCACAGCTAGCTTGTGTCCTCTTCCTGTTATTTGATCAAAGCTAATGTTTCTGTTATTTCCTTCAGGGATGGTCCTGCTGCAAGAGAAGAACTACTGACTTCTCAGACTTCCTCAGCATTGTTGTAAGTTCTTTGTTTAACCTTAATCGTGTTCTCTATTCTCCATGGAGTTGTCTCTATTGTCTATTGTTTCATAGCTATTGACTGGCACCTTTGCCATGGCCAAAACAGACTGAGCTTTTATTTTGTGTGAGTCCAACATGGTGACCTTCTCCTCACAGGGCTGTACAAAAGGTCCCCACAACAAAGAGAAGCCCCCTGAGCCGGTGAAACCAGATGTGACATCTTCAAGTGAAAAGAAGGAGTTAGAGCCAAAGCTTAATGAGTACATCATCTCTGCACCGAAACCTCAGGAGGCGATATGCAGACCAAGGTTGGCTTTAGCATATTTGTATTTTTTTTTAAATACTTTCATGTGAGCGATAGCATTTCTGGAGGCATCATGTTTTTGTGTTTTCATGTTTTTTGTGTGTTCCATGTTGCACTTGGGCTTAAGGTTGAACGGATTACTGTTTGGCTAAATCTAAAGTCAAGGCAACTAAATTGTCAAGAAAAATAAGCTCTGTTCACGGGGTATTTTTAGGACTTAAATCTTCAAACGTATGCTAAGCATTTATGGGGTGTTCTTACCGAGGGTTGGGGTTTTGTTTTTGAACCTGTGTGCTTTAACTTACCGCTAAAAGAAAGTGGACGGGCTCAAGCAGTTAATACTGAAATATTAAAACCCTTCTCAAGCCGAGTATAGATCCTAGATTGGGTTTGCACAAAAAATTACCCTTCCAAGTGATTATTGTGCACAAAAGCACAGATTTTTATTTATTTTTTAGTTTTTTCCCTTATTGTATTTTAATTCCTGATATATTTGTTGTTATAGTCCCGATGAGCCAATGGTGAGATTGCAGCATAAAGTTTCTGCATCTCTGAAGCAAGCTCTGGAGAAACTTAAATTAACTGATAATGCTGAAGAGAAAAAAGGTAAGAGCTGAATTTTTTATTTTTTTATTTTTTTCCATCTCTCGTTGCCTCTTACATTTTAGACAGAAAAGTCTTGGCGTCAGTAGAACTTCTTCTGGGAAGCTGCCATGGTCTGTGTCACTCACATAATAGAATTTGAGTTAAAGCTATCGGGGAGAGGGCTAAACTTCATAAAACTCAATGTACTGTTTTATCATTTTCTTCATGGGTTCAATTATTTTCTCTTTACAGAGGAAGAAAGTGACGAGATCAAAGTTGGAACGTCCTGTAAAAACGGAGGCTGTACTAAAGTAAGCGCTAACAGCAGCTTTAATGTATGAAGTCACATTTGTTTCATATGTTGCATTGTTTCTTCGTAACTATAAGTGTAATTCCAAGTTGTTCGTGACAAATAATATTGCAAAACTACTCTCTGAAAAAGGGGAAGTGGATCTTTTTCCTCTGTCTCTGCATTTTCTCTGAGATGGCTATAAAGCTAAGTTTTTTGGGGGGGCTCAAGTTAATCGGGTCTGTCAGAGCAGAAACTCTAAGATTAGAACAGAAATTGTGAGTAAAATTGTCATTGACATGCGTAGTAGAAGCTTAGAGTGGGATTGTAGTCATTTACATAATTGTACTTTAACTTGTTTGCTTGAAAGCCACAACACATTTTCTCGAGGGTTTCTTGCTTTTAGTTGATCCATAAGATTGGGTCTTTGTAGAAGCCTGGGTTGGTACTTTTTTGGCCTTTTAGCAGGAACTATTCCAAAACATTGCTACATGGACTATTACAATAATATTTACAGTATACAGAAATAACCATTTGCTCCCTGCTAAGTTTGCTGAGATGCAAAGAAATTAAGAGTCTCTCATTTTTATGTTAACCAGAAATCCAGAAAAAAATGCATAAAAGTTCTAAATTTGTTTGAATGTCATTGACTGAAAAACACGAGTTAGTACTTTGTGGAAAAACCTTTGTTGGCAAGCACAGCAGTAAGATGTTTCCTGTGTTTGGTCACCAGGTTTGCACATATCTCAGAAATTATTTTTAAAAATTAAAAAGAAAAAATTCCAGAAGAATCTTTCCTTTTTCCAGAAGCTCTCAATCCTTTCGGTTTCTCTGCTGCTAATAAGCAACTCCAAACTTCAGCCCTCTCCACAGTTGATATATTCATCTTCAGTGTTCTGGCTAAGGGAAGGAGGTTCTCGTCCAACGTTTGACAGTACATGCCTCTCCCATTGACCCTTTAAATCAGTGAACTCGTCCTTCACCTCTAGCAGGGATACAAGCATAACGTTTCCACCTCCGTGCTCGACTGCGGGCATGGCATTCTTTGAGTAATACTCAGCATTTGTCTTCGTCCAAACACGGCCGATTGAGTTAATACTAAAGAGTTGGATTTTGGTTATCTGACCACAGCACTTTCTCCCAGGCCTTCTCTGAATCATTTAAACGTTCACTGTCAAATTTAAAACGAGCCTGTATTTGGTGGGGATCAAAAACGTATTTTACTCAATTACATTCTAATCACTTCTAACTTTTATTTAATGTTGTTTTTTTTGTTTTGTTTGTTTTTTTAATGGATTTATGGTTGATATTCTGTCTTTCTCCATTTAATATGAAACTACCATAAAAATTGGAGACTGTTTATTTCTTTTCAGTGAGCAAACTTCCAAATTCAGCAGGGCATCAAATAATTATTTCCCCCACTGTGCTTGAGATTTTTATAAGCAGGACAGTTGAGGAAGTTGTTGTTGGGCGCCTTCAGGCTCAATAAGAGTTGAAGTAACAAAGTTGGAATTTTAGAACTTTAAAAAAAAAAGACATTTAATGGTTAAAGAAGAGCTAATTGCCTCATTTGCATTTTTTGCCTAACAAAAAAAGCAACAACAACAAAATTTAAAAACAAGTGTTTGTGTTTGTTGAGGGCTCAACTATTTTTGTTATCCTCAGAGTTTTGAAGGACCTGCAAGTGATTCTGATGTGTGCTTATACCATGCTGGATTTCCCATCTTTCACGAAGGGTTAGTATCACTGATCACGTTTTCAAATGACCATGTCGAGAGTGTTAAATTCACCCGATTCCTTTCCACCTGTGTGTTTCATGGCATTGATGCGGAATATTAGATCTGCTCTCTGAGTGTAAGTGTAAAAGAAACATGAAGGCACCATTAAGATTCTCCTGTTATTTTTCCTGTTAGTCTTGTTTACTGTTTCTCTTGAGTGACAAGTTATTGACTGCTAAAAATCCAGCGGGTGTTATATCTTTCCTGCATCTCCAGGATGAAATACTGGAGCTGCTGTAAAAGGAAAACCTCAGACTTTAATACCTTCCTCTCTCAAGAGGGCTGTACCAAGGGAACACATCTATGGAGGAAAAAAGATGCGGTAGGTGTGCCAGCTTGGCGGCAAGTAATCACTTATGTGTGCAGGCCTGCATATAGGAAACACCTGTGATTCCATCTAGTGGTGTCTGGTGGCAGACGCTGAAGAGCTCAATTTGAACATTTGTCTTGTATTAAAATTCTTTACAGGGTAAGAAGGTGGTCCCGTGTCGGTTTGACTGGCACCAGACTGGGACGCAGGTCATCATTTCTATCTATGCCAAGAATGCGGTCCCAGAGCTGAGCTATGTGGATGCCAACAGCACTACGGTGAGTCTGTACTATCATTCCTCTTCATATCGAAACATCTTGTGTTTTGGATTTTCTCCTTCTTATCGTCTAATGCTGATTTTTGCTTTTCTCCTTCAGCTAAACATCCACATTATATTTGATGGAGAGAAGGAATTTGAGCAGAAAATCAGCCTTTGGGGAGTAAGTCTTATTTATTATGTTATTTTTCTACACTACATTTGATTCAATTTGAACTCGTTTATATTTTATATAATATAAATTTTAAATTTGTGTGTGCAGAGAAAAAGAGTAAAAAAAAATAATTATTTGCTTTAAGTAAACTTGATACATTTGACAAGATTATAGTTTCTGCCATTCATACAGCTCTGCTGAAGAAAAGAAATGTTGTGAAAAGTTCTGATTGATTATATCGTCACAAGTAAATAGGATGATTTCAATGATTTCCAAAGTCTGTGGCACGGCCTATAGTGGCCTTGAAGTAGAGACATATTTTGCACTAAACAAAACTTTCGTTTTGCTATTATTATTATTTTATTTATTTTTATTTTTTTTAATCAAAGTAAATCTTTAGGCTTACTTAAAGAGGAAAAATGTTATTGAAACGAACAGGGAAAAGAAAATTTGCTAATAGAATCAACCTCAACCTCCTCCATAAGAAAGAAAACATCTCCATTTGTTTCACATATTAATACACAATTGTGAAAGATTGGCTGGTGGCTTTTTCACTCTGTGTGTTAAAGAGAGTCTTTTGTCTTGTAGGTGATAGACGTGAGTAAAAGTTTGGTGAACATGATGGCGGCCAAGATCGAGGTAGCCATGAAGAAGTCCGAGGCCATGTCCTGGGCTCGCCTGGACCTTCCTCCTCCTCCTCCTCCACCCGAGGAGAGCGAGAAGAAACAATCTGACAGTGAGGACGAGGATGAAGATGAATGATAGGATTGAAAATAAAGACATGGTGTGTATGTTTAACTGAAACTAAGGTCACATGCCTCACAGTTCATTCTTTACCTCTTTAAAGAGCTGCCTCTTTGGCTTTTCTCCCCATTGTTTTTTTTTGTTTTTGTTTTGTTTTTTTGTAATGTCAACTTGTAGGTGCGAACGTTACAAGGTGA
>VURO01003770.1:37660-47896 GCA_015108175.1 Pelvicachromis taeniatus | reverse complement strand
ATGTGTGTTTGCAGGCTAATCAGTATTTAACACCCTTAGCAAACTAGCTAAGTCGGCTGCCAGGGAAAACTGTGTCCGTTAGCTAATCCATGGACATAAATATATTTAAATTGATTGCTTGACTGCTTGAATACATGCAATCAAGTACTAAACACATTTTAAGGCTTAAAAATGAAGACCACCCCAACATTTAAATGCAGAAAAAATAAGAAAATATTTGCTCAAAGCTGACTGTGAGCTAAAGTCCGCAGAGCTAGAGAGACTGAATGAATCAAATAAATATGAGGGGGAAAAAATGAACACAGCTAAGGCTAAGATAATAAGATATTTGATCAGAAAACAAAATAACATCTGGAAATGATCAAGATTGAAGAAATGATTAAGAGTAAGAAAATTCTCTTTACTGAACACTTGTTCAAGGCTCAGGCAGAACTCAGTAAGGCAAATGTCACTCTTAAGATGAAGGAACGTAACGTAACAGTTAATAAAACATTTTTTATATTAAACAATAGGCTTAAACATGTTAGAGCAATTGTAAAAATTTTGCTTCTTCAGCAGGTTCTTAATAAGCCCTTTCCCTTCTGACTTCTACGCATATTCAAGAACAGAAATTTGTGATTTAAATAAGCAATGTTATTCTCTGAATACTTTATTACAGAGATATTTTATCTTTAAAGACTTGCTTGGCTGAGTTATGAGCTGCAAAGGACTGTATAAAAATATACCTTCCCTGATCTTGAGCTCGTACATGATCCAGTTTTTGGTTTCTTTTTGCCGAATACCCCCTTCTGATGTCCGCTCGCAGTTTCCTCTGATGAAAATGAGTTTCTCTGTGCCCAGCCATGCCAAGTGGAGATGTGCTCATCCAAAGAAGATGGACAAGGCTCGATGCTTTGTGAACAGCGTGATGGCTAACTTTTTGTGTAGTATTGTACAGCATCCACACATAAAGCATAGAAAACTTGCCCAGTTATTTCCATGATGGCGTTCATTCAACCCCTTTTTTTAGGAAATATTGCCCTTTCTCTGAAAGACCAGTTAGAGTAGGGTGGTGTTGGCTTTGGACTTTCCATTAACCCTTTGGCAGCAAAATGGAAATGGGTAATTTTATTCTCTATACTGTTTTTTAATTTTAAATAATTTGGTGATTTTTACTTCTTTTTTTGCCAGGGTGGCTGTCACACTGTCACAGTTCTTCCTCCTCTTCTTTCTCTTACTTTGTCATTTTCTTCCAAGCTTCTTACCCTAGCCTTTCCATCTAGGGGGACTTTGTCATTTGTTTTGTTTGGATTTGATTTTACATTCTGTAAACATTTGATGCTGTGTGTGGAAAAACTCCAGTACTTCACATCATACTTTGTTTTGTTGGGTGACATCCTTTAAAGTGCAAACTTTTGTCTTTCAGTGCCTAGACTGTTAGCATTGCAACCTCAGCTCTTTCCTGTACTTTCTTACCATCTCTTCTGTACCTTGATTTTTCTGCTTTAAAGGCACTGTATTAATAATTTACCAGGAACTTATTGAAATGCCATGTTTTTATAGTTGATGGGGAAATTATACTGAAATGTTATGCATTTATAGTTAAATAAGTAGGTTGTTTATTAGTTTCACTCAACCTATACAGTTCTCTTGGTTGAGGTCTTTCATGAACCTCATCTCTGGAATCAACACATAAATCGAATGCATCAGACTTTTACTGTCCCAAGAATTTGCACTAATGAAAACTGAGCGCAACATATTTGCCTAAAGGTTCTCTGTGTAACAGAACCTTTAGTCAATTTTTACAAGACTGCGCAATCAATAAGTTAGTTTTGTTAATATGTAGTTTTCAAGAAACTAAGTGCAGTTCCTGGACCAAGGGTGAGGTAAAGGATAAGGTGTAATTAAAGATAAGGTGGCAAGAGCAGAGAAGAGGAGGAAGCGGTTTCCCAGTGACGAGCTTAATCACCATTCACCTGAACGCCTCTGATACTGGTACAGAACTAGCTCCACATGCCATTGGTTTTCCTCTCTAACCCCTTTTACACTATTTTTCAGCTGTTTCTTTGCTTCTTTTTCCTGTTTGTGTGTTTCTTTATGGTGTTTTGGTGTCTATCTTTTCTCTTGTCTCTTTTCCCTTCAAACTTGTCCTCTATCAGTGCTGTCTGGACTTGCATCAATTCCTTCTTTGCCATTTGAGAATTGATTTTATGCATATTTGGATTTATAATGGTTAAAAATAATTAAACGAATGAAAACTTGAACATATTCATGAAAAAAAATCTTATTCTTTATTATTCTTTTGTGTGGGGGATTCTTATTCTTTGAATCTATTTCAAAAATGTCAATTTACATATGTAATGTTGATCTTATCGAGAAATTTTTATTAGACTTGTCTAATAACAAAGGAGGGCTTCCAAATTCAGGGGTTGTCACGTAGGTCATGAAGTCTTCAGATATTTAGGGCTTTGCTAATTTTATTGTATTTGATTACTTCTCACCTTTGGTAAGATGCTATATCTCTAAGGTAAAGCTAGCATATGTCGCTAATTTCCTTAACTATTGTGAGGCTCAATAATCTATCATCTAACTCTGTGTCCTCTGCAGGACACAGAGGGAAAAAAATCAACATTTGCAAGTAATGCTTGTGAAGCGCTGGAAAAACAAAATCTGAAACAGAAGGATAAAAGGATGCTGAACACAGAGAAATGCAACGCAAGCTTAAACACACTGAGAAATAAACCGAAGGCTTGTAAGCAATGCTTAATGTAACTGCACAGAAATACAGAGATTCTAAAAACTGAAGCAGTGTGTGATCATCATGACAAAGAATGGAAGAAAAAGAAGGCAACATCCAAAGAAGAGCTTTGAATGTCCTTTAAGAAGCCTGGAGAGGAGCTACTCCTGAAGACTGCCTAAAGAAATGACAAGAAAGCTCGGCTAAGAGAGGTCAGGCTATGTTGAAGAATAAAGGTGGTCAGAGCCAAACATCAACTTTCAAACTTGTTAGTTGTACAAACACTTTTTGCCATATATTGCATTTTCATTTATGTTTGCAGGTGTTTCAATAAATTGCTGTGCATATTTCCCATTTTCCAGCAAAATATATAGAAGTGAAGACTTCTTCACAGCATTGTAGAGGAGCGCCTTTAGAAATGTCTTTACTTAATCAAAAATATTAATCAACAAAAGGAATAGTATCACAGTCCTTATAAAGCCTCTGAAATCAATCACGAGCAGTGTGGCAGTATTGTTCACTGTTGTATATAAAACACTGATGCAGCCCTTTGGCTACATAAATCTTTTACTGTACCATATGAAACTTTCCACTGTGGATAGTAAAGTGTTTGGTGTCGAATTAAAATGAATCTTTCACAAACACCTGCCTCTCTGAAGCATGATTAATAAGAGGGAAGGGAAGAAGAAAAAAAACTGGACAGCAATAGAACGACTCATTCTCCAGGTTGTTCTGTTATTGGCACGAGTCTGCTGAATAGATGAGTGGTCCCATTGAATAAACCAATAAAAAGTTGAAATAAAGTGGCATGTTTATGTTTAATTATCAATATTCTTTGATTTAGTGTTTCTAATAGTGCAGTCCTTTGTATTTCTAGCTCCCTAAGTTATCTTTAGTTTTTCCTGATTTCCAGTTCTTTGGTTTTGTTACCATGCCTCTCCTGTGTTCCTTTTGTCTGGTCAACTCAGTTAGGTTTTAATGTTTGCTCTTTCCCAAACCCTATGTCAAGTCTGTGTCTCAGCATGTGTCTTATTAGTCTAATTAGTCTAGAATTGAAATTCTGCAGTCATACAAGAAAAAGCCAATATATCCCACACAGATCGTAAGGTTTATGAACAGCTGTTAACCCTGGACCTTCCTATCTTCGGTTTTCACAGCTGGATTTTCTCTTTATGACTTACCCGCAGTTGAACAGACTCTAAAAGCACCATTTTGAGGCTATTAAAAAAGAAAGAGTTATTCTTAACAGCATCCGAACATCATCATTGTCATCACTTGTCTCATATCTGCCATGCATTTGGAATATAAAGGAAATTTAACTCACTCCAACAAGAACCAAACTTCCCATTGAACAAGTATGGTGAAGTCTGAATTTTGAATCTCTTACACTTCACTCACACAAATGCAGTGTTTACCTGTACGGGGATTGACAACCACTAGAGGTCACTAACTTACAAATGCCAAATGCCTATGCTCATCAGATTAAATAGGCTTGTTAAGGGACATTTAGTTCTTAATATCTACCTCCTGTGATGTTGCTTGTCTCATGTATGACATCAGTGACCCCCATTCCGTCTACACACAACTATTGTGCCAGCATATATAAGGTCAGTCAGTCAGTAATTTTTGAGATCACTTCTTCATTCACTGTGTTTTGCTGCTGTTTGCACACAGTTATCCTCTCTGATAATGCAGCACAGCTCACTTTGCAGCCTCTTCCAGTCTTTACTGTTCATATATGTAATTACAGAAAGATCATTTTGGAGCTGAAAATTGCCGAGGTCAGACGGTCCAACATATTAAATAGACTTGAGACAGACATCCTTCCAGCATCGTTATTAGTTTTTTAATGTTTGTTTGACTAAAGACAGATTCAGTTACAATTTCTCTGCAGTTACTAAGCAACATGTAAATATAAACCCTTATTTAATTTGCTTGTATTCAGGCCCACTGGCTGTAATTAGTTAACAACCCCATAGTTATGTGTTATCAGAATTAGATTAGGACACCCTTTAATCTAAATTTACTTCTCCCTCAACTCAGCTTTTCACTGTTTCAATTTTTTTATTTAGCAACATTACATGGAAAGCAACATCCCATGCGTGCTGGTCGCCTCCAAGGTGGACCTTCCTGAAGTGAAGCAGTTCCACGGGATGACCCCAGCAGAGTTCTGTTATAAGCACCGACTGCCTCCACCGATGCCCTTCTCCACGCTGTCCCTGGACTCCACCAGCAAGAACATCTACACCAGACTTGCCTGGGCAGCGATGTACCCGTAAGTTTCAGTTAGTTCTACTTCTCTTATCTGTCACACGTTTCCCTTTGAAAGCAAAGGTAAGACCCCTGCCACCTTCTTTTAATGCTTCCCTACTCCACTGCAATTTGTATTTCTTATAAACCTGTATTATAATCATGACCAATGAACTATTTGGAACTAGCACACATGGAGAGTTATGGCACTGAGATGTGGTTCACTTTATTCTTTAGACATATTCAAATTAGTATTTAAATTCTGCCTGTTTTAATTCACTTTTTAAAAATGGCTTTCATTGCTTAGATAAATAAATATTTCAGTGACTCTTTTCAACTTCACACACAACTTCCTGTGCAGCTGTGGTTATTTATGGAACTGTTGTGCCTTTGGGTGGATTTTATCATGTGCAGATGAGATATGACACACTCTGATCAATCATCTGTGTTTTTCATGCTGAAGATTACAAGCTAACAAAAACGTACATCGCTTTGAATCTGGCCTGCAGAGTAGCTGTGTGGAGAAAGATGAAGTACACCAGAGAGAACTAGAGAAAGCAAAGTGACAACATGCAAACTCGCGACAATGCTTCACAGCGCACATTTTAAAGTCTTTGTTAGTCAAACATAAAATCTTTTGAATGACAAGTCTGTTATCACTTCTTGTACCCCACAATGTCATGGAATTTAACTGAAATGATCAATGTTCATGTCAACCTTTGTGGATCAGTAATCCTACCTCTTTCCAGATGACGGTCCTAGGATGTCAAACTTTTCACTAAATACTGGATTCATTTTCAAAAATAAAATGATGTCATTTTTATGACTCATGGGATGAATATTTTGTATTTTTCTGGGTACTCAGGAGCATGTTTCAGTTTAAAATGGAGAACATATTTAAAAACTGTATTTCAGTCATTGCTGTAATGACCAAAATGAATAATTACACACGTTCTTGCTGTAAATTTCACCCAGACTCAGCTGTTATATTACCCCACTCTATGTGCTCACTTTGCGCTACAGCCCCACCACCTAATCGAAATCACACACTCCTTACAAGCACTGGCTGGTATTTCCTAGCACTAATTTCTTTCTTTCTTCAAGTTACAAATAACAACAAAAAACATCAAATCATACCTCAAAACTCAAAAGTGATGCAATAACGCACATATTTTTTGCCCTGAGGTCACCGTTTTTCCCAATCTGGAGCATCAGCTTGGAATCTGAAAAATATGCTGCACTTCGCTTTCAAGTGTACTTCAAAGAACCTGACGGTGATGACAGACATTCGTGCTCTGGTTTTCTCTTCTCTGCAGAAATATCTGCACAGTTACTACCCTTCCTTCTGTTGTATGCAAATAACAAACCCTTTGCTGTCCTCTCTTTCAGGATGCACAAAGTCAGCTTAAATAAACGACAGCCGGGAGTTAGACAAGTAAAACACAACCCAGGTCCATCATATTTTCCAGACTTACTACATTACCTTAAATAATTATATGTTTCTAAAATTTCAAGTCAGGCCATTAAGTTATGTATCATTGTTATGTACTTATGAGGTACATGCATTTTGGACTTTTGCTGCCATGATGCCAGGTCTCTCTTGGAAATTAGATTTTTAATCTCAATGAGATTTTTACCTTCATGAATAAATGACTAACAAATAAATAATCATTAAAACATTTTTTCTAAAATTCCCAGTCAGGCCATTTGGAATTCAAGACCAACAGATGGTGCTCTGGAGTCTTTTAAAGATTGCCGTCTATTTTTAAAATAAGAACACCTGCCGGAGTTTAAGTTGCATGTGTGCTGTAGAAAGAGGATTTTTTTTTTTTTAATTATTGACGTATGTTTTAAAACACCATAAAATAGTATTAGCATCAGCCTGAAAGTTGCATTTTTAGCTCTTACTGTGTAGCCTACTACATTATATAAGCCACACAAATTAAACAAATATATATAATTTAGTTCTATTACATTGTAATACACATTAAGTTCGGGCTTATTTGCTTCAGTACACCCTTTATGAATTATTTTTAAGTGCAGTTTCCATAACTATAAGTGCATGATGTTTAGTGTGTGTGGTTTTTTTTTTTTTTGGCCTGCTGCCATTTATTTTATTAGTAACATTAATAGTAATTTATTTAAAATAACCCTCTCTGTGTATACCGTTAGACTTTTCGTTTATATGTAAAAACCAAAACGTATTCCACAAGCTTAATTTAAAAAAATGTTTTTTCATTAGTAGAATAATATCGAGGCGGATACACCCTACACTCTGGCCTTTTGACCCGTAATTAAAACAAAATATTAGCACAGGAAATTTCAACAACATCAAGAGTTTTTGTACGGAAGTTAATTGGGCCCTTTAAATACCACCTAGCTTGAGGGAAAATATTAGCACTTTAGAAGATTTTCTATTGGACCACGAAAGAAACGGCCTGGATTGCGGGCGTGTCCACATGTTCCGATTGGTCGAAGGCGTTGTCTCTCAGTCCCACTCTCTCCACCGATCGAATGTCCGGCCCGAACGAGGATTTGCAGGAAAACATCAACCGCAGACTGCGTATCAGTGCCAGAGGGGGAGCAGCTCTACGACAAACAGGACCCGACGCTATGCATCCAGCGGCATGACAACCACGTCGATGGCTTTTCCAAAGTTTGATAACGTTCCGTCGGCCCTGAAGCGAGACGTTTGAAGCGCGAAAAAGATTAAACGGCAATGACCGCTATCACTTGTTAGAAAGACGGAGAGGGGGGGCCGAAGTGGACTCCCTCCCCCTCGGCGAAGAGCCGTTCCGCCCGATGGAGGCTGTGACGGGACCTCTGCAGCGAGCTCGAGGCCCGGAGCGTCACCTGTGAGACGTCGACACCTCACTGGAGGACGTAATTAAGAGGGACACGCGAACATCTGCCCGCACTTTCGACGACTTTATTTGACAAGTTCTGCGCGAGCCTGTACGCTAAAACTAAAGTTAGCAGGTCGGCGTTAGCTGCAGGAGACGACCCCGCGCGCAAGATGACCAACATAGATATCACTTAACTAGAGGTTATGCACTGCCTCAGGTAACCTCGGGACAGGTGAACTGCGCACTGTTAAATGGCTTTGTTCTAGAAAGCATACATCAGCAACTTCCCTCAGTCTTGCTGTGAGAACAGATTTTTTTCCTCCCCCTCACAAACAGGACTTTTGAAATAAAAGTCTTTTTTCCTCATCGAGTGTCGCTTTCTTCATCAACCATGTCACTCAAAGACAATCCCTGTCGGAAATTTCAAGCCAACATTTTCAACAAAAGTAAATGTCAGAACTGCTTTAAGCCCAGAGAGTCGCATCTGCTCAACGACGAAGACTTAAACCAGGTAAACAAACGCTTTTTCCAGCAACTTTCCATTGCGTTTCACTCTTACTACGTGTTGTTTAATGGGAGTGCAAATCCTGTTGCTGTCGTTTCTGTTTGATGTGCTCATTTCAAACGACTTGTCGTGTGCTAATTGACCACGAAGTGCAAAGGTTGGGTTAATTGGACATAATTAGTTTCCAGCCCAAGGGCGCATATTGACCCTAATTCATGCACACGCGGGCCTCCACCCAGCTCCATGCCCTGCAGCACAAGAGCAACGCTATCAGCTGCTTTTACAGGAGCTGTAATTATTTCAGATTATGTTGTCTCCTTTGATCATTTAACTGTAGTATGAACCATACTGTTGGTCGTCCTTGCCTAAATTAAGACACTGTAAAGTTTACTTTAACAGGAACTAATATTGGGTGAGGCTGATTTTATTATTATTATTAGTTTTTTTTTTTTTAGTGCAGATATTTCACTGTTTGCATGCTGAACTTTGTTGACCCACATTGTGATAATTCCTCTTGGGAGTTGTGTTTAATGGGAAGGATCAAGGCTCATTCACAGGTCTGCAGATTGTCCAAGCATTGCTTTTTCAGTAACTGTGAGACACATCGTCCAGCATCATTGTCCCCCACGATGTTGGGACAGAAATTGGCTTAGGTTTCTTGGCCTCACTGTGTATCCTCACATGGCTGTGAAAGATTATTGGATAGTCTGTTGCTGGAGATTTGAAGTCCTGTAGTCCATATATTAAGTCCTTATGCACAACCACACGCCCAGAAAAAATATGGAAAACCTGAGCACCTATTTTAAGCCAGAACTTTCATTCTGACACCCCATCCCTGCAATTTCACTTGCCTTAAAGGCCCGGGCTATTGAAGCAATAGTAAAAAAAATTTATGATGACATGGAATAAGAAGTTGTGGGGTGGGGGGGCATTGCGAAATGAAGACACAGGAACACGCTCAGATGAGTACATTTAACCACGGAACCATTAGTGGCTAAAAAGTGACCTAGATTCATCTCGCTTATTTATCTGTCTCGGGGGGACTTGCCATTGGTACGGCTGTCAGGTCTTATAAGGACAGATGAGATGTTTTTCTAAGCTGTTTTTTTTTTTCTTCTTCTTTTTTTTTTCTACAGGCATTAAAACAACAAGTATCCCACTGTCTCATTCTTTCAGTCACATTATCACTTGCCTTCATCTTGCAGTTTTTTTTCACCCCCCATCCATTTTTAGTGTCTGAATGTTTCTCTTGCAAGTCTGTTCAAACTCTTGACTGTCCAAGGTTATAATTTGGACTTGTGCTTGGAAATTAATGTTATGTCATTTTGTTTACACAGTCACTCAGCTGGGAAATATGCTGCGCCGCATGTAATCAAAGCAAAGGAGGATTTTATGGTGGATTATGCTCGGCCGTACATAGGATGAAGTTATGACTGTAATCAAAACCTCAGATTGAAATACATGGAGGTGCCAGACAGCTGGATATGTCAAGCTCTTTTGACTCAGATTTGTTGGCTACTGTTTTATAGACTGGGTGGGCGAATCACACGTGCATTTACGTAAGGCGCTTAATTTGATAAGCTCCTTAGGCACAGGTACGATCTTAATGTAAACATTAAGTTCAGCTCGGTCTCCTGCGCGCAGTATGCATGCAGTGGTTATGCAGGGCTTCTTGGCTCGGCAGACAAGTGCTGACTACTAGCGTGGCTACAGTTCAAGTATGTACCAGAACAACTTAAGAAACACTGCCAGGCCAACTTGCGTCTCTCAGTACATGTTTGAATTGCAAATCTGTAGCCACAAAAGCTCGGCACTAATTCTCTCTTCTGCTTCTCATCCACTGTTTTTTTTTTTTTCTAACTTCTGCCTCTTGCTTCCCCCACCACCCACCAGTCCACCCACTTAGAGGATCAGAAGAA
>VURO01003770.1:24498-35802 GCA_015108175.1 Pelvicachromis taeniatus | reverse complement strand
AAAGCTCTGTTGTTTACCACCAAAGCTCTAAGCTAAGTTTGTTTTACCAGCTCAGAGCGCTAGGTAAGTAGCATGGCTACTCCTCCCTTTAATTTCCTTATCCATTCTGGCGCTCATTTGATAAACAAGAGCTCTTGCTGTTATGGCTTCAGCGGCTGCTTCATGGAATCAGCAGATTCCTATGGGAAGCTCGGTCCTCTGTCAGTGAAGCCTCATTGTTAGGAAATAATGAGCCTAATATTGACTTCATTTAATAACTCTTACCACTGCAGTAACGTGTAATCGGAGCTGTCGTTTATCAGCTGCCAGATTATATGCTGTGGTGGTGCGTCCCAAAAAGAGGACCACGGAGAATGTGGGGGGAGGAGAAGAAAGGTCTCAGTTCTCACAGCCGTGCTGATGGCTTCCATATGAGTTTTGGGAAAAGCACCTCTGGATCTACTATCAACAGTCTGCCGCTGCTTTGACATCATCAGTGATGCGTTCCGCCTTTTCTCCCAGTCAGCGTTTCACTGCGGGGGTATAATTGCTGGCTTGTACGTAGTGCTGACGTGAGCACATTTGTCAGGTTTACACTGAAACAAATAACAGAGGAACAAAAAACCGCTGATGTCTCAGGTGAGTCACGTTTTAGGGTCACTTTAATTTAACAGGTTGTGGAGGGGTCTGGCTCTGCGTTGTGATAGTGAGGCTGGAATTCTATAATCAGCCTCTGTAGCCTGTAATAGATCATGTTTGAGTTTTTTTGTTTTGTTTGGTTTATTTTACAAAGCATCTGTGGGTTGCAGTGTCCCTTTAACATTGCCTGTGAGGCTTTTTGGACCCCCTATTGAAACCTTCCAGTGTTCTTTTAGGTTAGAGAGCAGCTCTCAATATTTCATGCATCAGATGCTTTTAGAATAGGAGCCCAGGAAATTTAACACTAAGAGGTACATTAAGATATGAGGGCGGTGGAAGAGAACTGGTTAAGCCAATGAGGATGAATGACAGTGGAAAATGTACTATTGTAACTTATAGGATTCCCATTTAAACCAAGACTTAACCCCGCCCCCATCTAACCTGGTACATAATGATACAATGCTGTCGCTTCACAGTTGCATGCCTTTCCATATATATCCTATAGTTAAATCAGCAGTGTAATCTCGTCTTCTCTTTTGAACGTCTGTATCCACTTAGCTCTCGTTGTGATAACCACCCGCACTTTATATACGAAGGTCTTCTTTCTTCAAGTAGCTCTAAAGAAAAGGAAAATCTGAGATCTTAATGATCGAATGCAGCTGATGCATGCTGATAAAAATGTTGTCCAGCTTGTCGCAGCTTGAAAGCCTTGTGATGTCCCGTAAGAGGAACGTGTGCCAGCATTCATGCTTACTGCTGTATAGCAACCGTTTCCAAAATCTTGATTGCACTTCCTTTTAACTGTGTCTGTGTGTGTGTCTGTTTTGTATTGGAGGTGTTTATACCCTAAGGTGTGTGTTCAAGCTTTTAACTGGAATTTCTCGATCCAACAAAATAATCTCAGGTGTTAAAAATTTATTGCCCTTCCACAAGTCAGTTTTTGCCTCCTTTGCCCAGAGTTATCAAATGTATAATGATTGATATGGTACATATTGGCACATCTTCTTGTGTTGCTTCTTCTTTTTATGGTTTGCTGTTGTCTTTTGTGCGATCATGTCATAAATGACGGATTTTTTTGGTGGTTCTTTTTTTTTTCTTACAGAAATGGCAGAGGAGGTTCTTTATCCTCTACGAGCATGGCTTACTTCGCTATGCTCTGGACGAAATGGTGAGCTTCCTTCCTTCCAGCTTATTGTTTTGTTGCCTGTTATGTTCATATTCTTAAGCTCATCTGTGACCATTAATAGCTGGTGGCACAGTCTAAACAACCACAGCACGGTTCAAACAAACAGAAGCATACTGTACAACATATTTGTGTTATAATGCACCATGATCTGTTCATTTACATAGCCTCATTCACCTCATTATTGCTACTATGACATTGAAAATATGCAGCCTATCAATAAAAGGGAAGGTTTTTTTTTCCGCCTCTCTTTGACTTCTGAAAACAAACAACTTCATCAGCAGTTTGACACATAAGGGGAACAGATCTTAAAACTTTCACTTCTTACTTATCCTGCTTCACATCAAAGGATTGCACTCTTTTCACTTGAGTTAAACCAGAGACTTTGGCTATTATCTGATTATTTACAGTGGCTATTGTTACTGTAATGCAGTTGTATTTATTGTAAAAATTATAATAAATGTGCAAATATTTTTGATTGTTAGTTGCAAGTTTGCTTTATCTGCAGAAGAAAAGCTAGTTACATGATTTCTGTGCAAAATTAATTGTATTAAAACCAAACAAAGAAAAACTTGATGCAAGTGCAGAAAATGAATGATGAGGCAGCCTACACATGGTTAGCACCAGTCTTTTGTTCCATACAACCAGGCATTTAGTGAACGTGCTAAACACTAAGCCTGCTAATACAGTATTGTCAAAAGGAATGAAAGGACAGCGTGTGGTGTTGACACTTAAAGTTATGTGCCTAGCTTTGTGTGTTTATTTAAGTGGCTAATACACTGAGCACTTGTTGTGCAGGTGTCCTGTGATTACTTCCTGTTCTTAAAGGACCGACTGGAAAAACCACTTATTGACTGACAGATTAAATCACCGAGTTATAGCTAGTCAGTAGACTAAAGTCTATGTAGTAATTATAAAATTAGTATGTAGACTTTCTGTCTGTCTGAGTTTGACTTTTGTAGTCGACTTGGTTCAAGAATCTAGTATGTCGGTTTTATTGGCACTGCAGGATGTAGGCATGCTGAATATTGATTGACCCAAGCAGTGTTAAACAGTACTTCTTTTTTTTTTTCCTAAGCGTAGGATGTGTTTGGAAATGAGGTGAAAGCAGAAGTAGATGAAACGGTATTTGCTTTATTGACTTTGACCCTTTCACATTGTGGTATTTTAGTGGAAAAGCTAGTGTGAGGTGTGATGTAATAAAGGGAACAGGCGCAGCATGGCATTTTTTTCCCTCATATTAATGCCTTTTACAGTTATTGCGCACTCACAATTGAAGTGTTGCGCACACACATGACGATTGCTAGTTTATTGCTGGGTTTTAGTTTGAATGGCAGTGACGGACTTGTTTTCTTTCAAAGTAAGAGTTGCACCATTTTAAAAGAAAAAAAAAATCCAATTTGGCAAAAGAGAAGCTGCTTCTTGCACTTTTTCCAAGTTTAACTACCACTCCGCTAGTAGTTGGCAAGTATTTGCAGACAAACATGAAAAACTGCAGGCAATCCATCCATCCATTCTCAGCCGCTACTAGTAGCCAAAGGAGTCACTCGAAGATTCGCGCATACATTTTTACCCAGCAACAGCCACCAACCTCCAGGAACTACTGTACTATCCAATCAGGGAATACGCTTTTTTTTGTTTGTTTGTTTTTCCCCCAAACAACCAGCGACTTATCTTTATATGAACAATATAGTTGATGACTCTTAAGATACATGCACAAGACATCACGTGAGCAACCTTAGATTATGTCCATTTCCACTTTTTACTAGAAAAAACTCAAACCACTGGTTAACAAAATCTGTCTGAACATAGCTTTCAAATCCTGCAGTGGCCTTAATGTGTTCTTCATACTGAGGCTCGTTTGTGAGGCGCTCAATGGAGGAGGAGGATGACGATGACATGGAAAGAAAGATAGATGACGAGGAAGAGACATCAGTGTTTTCTCTGGATGTCATTCTTTGTGTTTTCAGCCCTCTTCTGAATGGAGGATCAAAAGTATAGGGGACAATAAGGGTCTGGAGCTTGAAATATCAAGTGCCACTAAATATAGAGCCTCGCTTGTCACACCAGGGTAATTAGAATAATTGTTTTCAGTTGAATAAAGAGCTGCACAAAATTGTGTCCATATCTGACATTAATATTGGGCTGTTTTCAATTTGATTAGTATTCAGATTGCATACAATTACATATTCAGCATCAACCACAGCAAGGAGCCACAATAAACACTGTTTTCCAAAGAATTAGATTGTTTTTATAGCCATGGTAAGGGTGTTCCATATCTCCATGTGCATATGTGATAGGAGGCGAACCTACATTTAAACATATTAATCATTTACATACTTTATGACAACAGATAACAAATCAGTATTCAGCTTGCTTTCCAGTCAGGTCTTCATTCATGTGCTAAGAGCAGCTGAATGATATTAAGGACTGCTTGACCAGATCAGAAAGCTAGTACAGAGACAAACACAGGGTGAGTCGTGACTAGCTTTTTAACAGTGACTGAATTTTCAAAATAAGAAGAAATGGTAAAATATATTGCAAGATACTCATGATTTGTTGTAGTCTGCATGGGAAACACTGGTCAACATTAAGATCAGATGAACTGAATTGTGATTTCTAAAGTTTGCCAGCTTTTGCCAGTATAACGTTCCTCCAGACCACATCAAAACCCAGTTTTGGGAGCGCTCGTTATGATTGTAAATGAGGAGGTGCCCCTCTGTTTTGCTCTTAGCTTGGGTTTTATGGCTCTTCTGTCTTGGCTTAACCAAACCCAGATGGCTTGAGGTTCCAACCTGCAGGATGTGGCATGGCTCTGTGGGAAAGGAATGGACTAGCAAAAACCTGGGAGGGAACACCGTACTTGAAGTCATTGATTTGGGGTTGCCCACCTACAGTGAACAGCTAACATGACACACCAATGCCATGATTTTCTGCTAAGAGCAACGGTGGTTCTGAAGAGCCGTTATGTGCACAAGGCAAGTGGTAAAGAGAGAGGGAAAATATAGCTGCAGTAAGAACGATAAAGAGTTTACAGTTTACTGTTGCTGTTTGAGTGTGAATAGCTGAGAATGTGCCACTAGAATACAACACAGAATGTGTGGGTTTTTTTTTTTTTTTTTGGTATTTGCAAATATGGAGAGAAGATATAATTATTTAGAAAGCTCACTTTCAGTTCAGTCCCCAGTATTTGCTGAATGCACCAGCTGGATTGTTCTAAGAGCAGACTAACACAGTTTTGTCCAGGGAGCGTTGCTGAGGCAACACGATTTGTCCCTTTTGTCCACCGGCAGTTTACCATGGTATGTGATGCATGGGGCAGATTCTCAGTTTTGTGGAGCGCTCTAGAGGTCTCTGAACTGACTGATATAGGACAGAATAGACTGTAAGCAAAGCATGGATATGTGTGCTGAAGTTGTCTCTAGTCATGTGGTGAGCAAGCCTTCAACCACAGCAGAAAGGCTGTGATACTGTATCACAGCCTTTGATACAGGCTGTGATACAGTGTGTATCACAGCCTGTGAAACAGACAGATCTGATACAGTATCAAAACAAATGTGCAAGGCTGAATTGGACTGTGTGTGTGTGCACCTGTGAGAGAGGGTACTAGACAGCAGAGGACATGTCTGGAACAGGTGTTGCAAGTTCTGAGTAAGCTCTTTATTAAAGTGTTCCTTGTTTGCAGAGAACAGATACAGAATGTGGGCTTTATGATAATTTTGAGTTAAACATAAAAACAAATAAGACAAATTACATAATTGTGTGTTGAAGTTGTCCAAGTGTTATGAGAGAAACAGACTCGCACACCAGATCCATTATCACGTCAGAGTGAGGGCAGGTATGTAGGTGAGGAAAAACTGTCAGGAAAGCTGCTTTAGTGATATCAACGAGAGTCAGAAAGATCAACACCCATACTCTAATAACCTTCACTGTGCAGTCAAATGCCATACACATCACCTAGCACCCAGTGAATGTCCTTTGACCTCTAGATAACCTATTCTAACTGAAGCATGCTCTTCATTATGTGATCTAAACTTTCTTCAGTGGGAATTTATCACTCTTGTGTTGTGGTGTCTGAGGTCACACTGAATCATCAGGCTTGTGCATTGCTAATCTCTTATTAATGTTGAGGGTGGATTGTGTGCAGTATTTCTTCATTGTATTTCGAGACCTTTGCGGGAACATAGTCCAGGTTGTGTTGTTATCACGCTGTTCGCTTAATGTATTTTATCCCAGGCTGAAGAAGCACAGTATACCTGCGAATGAAGTGAGGCTCCCTATTGAGTTGCAGTACACAAAGACCCATTCAGATACTCTTGGATTGCTTTTGCCTTTAGACTGTATTGATTGCAGTCTGTATCGCAGCCGTATTCAACGAGAACATGATGTTCTCATGATGTTTTAGCTGTTTAAGTCATTCACATTTCATCTTGGCTCAATTAATTTGCTGTGTTTACCAGAATTCAAATAGTGGACTTCTGCCCCATAGCTTTGTCCAAGGATTGAGAGTTTTTTTTTGGGGGGGGGGGGACGAACTTCCTTCCATTTTCCACACATTTGTGCATTCTTTTAACTTGAGATACACAGGTCCTGCTGCATCTCTCCTTAATCTCTGACATGAGCCCATACTACCCCTGCCTGTATTTGCCTTCAAGCCTTGTAAGACCTTTTCACATGCTGAAACATGTGTAAATTCGCTATCTTTTTTGCACCTGAGAAACATGAATCTAAACATTTCGTGGTGTCTGTCTGTTTGGGAATGAGAGCTAGGGGATAGATCGGTGAGCAGGGCTTTTGAGCTGTTTCTCTTGCCTGGGGAATAAGTAGAGTTTTACCAACCCCACCCCATCAAATTAGGAATACTTAGAGGTGTTCTAGTCTTCCACTCACAGCAAGCCATGAGAAAATAAGTGGAGACAGAAGCATGAACCACCTGAAGTACTTTTGCATTATAGCACAACAGGGTAAGAATAAACATTGATTACAGCCCTGGTGGATAGAAGCGGGATAATCTCTCCATATTAGAGCACTAAATATGGATTCTGGGTGAGGCATATGTTGGTTTTGTAGAGATATAGTGCGTGAGAGTCTTATTTAACCCCTGCCCTTCCTTCCCCGTGGTTCCAGTAGGAACTGATCTGCTGGAATGTAAACAGTAATGGATTACAGTTGGGTCACTATACCCAGTGCACAAAGCCACAAAACCATGGGAACAGCAATTCATACAGCTTGTAATAATCAGGATCCACAGCGCTGTAATTGACATTCAGCTGAATAGCAACCCCCAGTCATAAAGCTTTCACCCAGTGTGGTACATTTATAACAAGAATTCCCTTGTTTTTGTTTCTGTGTGCAGAAATGGAGACTTTGTGGGGATTTTTTTTTTCTCGTTTGTCATTGTTGTATCCTAATTAAATTATTGCACTAAAGATCTTATCATTGCTCTGGCTTTTTGGCTGATAAAGTTTCACTACAGTGAGAGGGTCCAGCTTCGGTAAGTATTGTTCATGTGGCACAACCAACCAAAAATGACAACACAGACCTACCTGATTTGAGATTCCATAGATTGATGGTGGAATTGGATGAGTATATGCTAAACTCATTAAAACACAAACAGCAGGCTCAACAGCTAGCTTATGTCTGTGAAGGTTCTCAGTCATCCAGGTCTTCGTAGTCTAAGGAGCTTGGAAAGAAAACTGTCTGGACTTCTTTAGGTTTCCTTGAAGATGTTTCACCTCTCATCTGAGAAGCTTCTTCAGTTCTGACAGCTAGCTTACAATAAAAACAGTCACACCGGTCTAAAGGCTGGTTGGTCCCAATAGCAACCACCAGTCATTAAGGAAAAGTTTTTGTTCCTGCGACTGGTTGCTGACTGGTTGTCTGGGTGTGAAATTGGGAAGTGGTGAGTGTTTGCGAACCTCCATGCAAATGGTGGGAGATACTGGAAGATGAGGTTTTTAGTGCCGCACTCTCTTTGTGAATGATTTCTCCTGACGATGGCCAGGACCCTCCAGCAACCAGAAAATGCCCTCCCGCCCAGGCCTGTTTGAGGCCTTACTCCTGTGTCCTATATCAGTCTGACAGGCCTCCAAATGTTACAGCCAAATGATTTGACAGTGACAGTGACTGCAGTACATGAATCAAGGTAAAAATGGTTACAAAAAATGAAGTCAGGTCATGCTTCAGGCCAGCTCACAAGCACAAAGTGCTATGTGAATAAGTGTGTTAATGAGAGCACAGGGTTTTTAAATAACACACCACTCCTCTGCTCTGGTTCAAAGTACTGTTTTGTCATGAAAACATTGTTCTGTAGAAGCATCATCATCCTAAGACAACAGTGATTTGTCATTTGTAGCTTTATAACCTAAGACAGGACTTTTTTTTTCTTTTCTCGATGTCTCTTATTGACTTTCTTTTATTGTCTTTCTTGAATATCTATATATGCCCTTTGGCCATTTTCAGTAGGTCCACCTTGCCTCGACAAGGCTGGACCCTCTTTTTTTGGGGCCTTCAGAAATGCCTTCATACCTCACAGCATAGATTCAACAATGTGCTGGTTTTGGTATATGTGTGTAGTTCACTTGTTCCCTCCACCTTTGTCTCTCTGTCCGTGGGAGATAATCCTCAGAAGTGTTGTGCAGGAATGCCAAAATATGTTTTTGTCATTTGAAGACAAAAAGGTCTTATTAAAGTCTTTTTGACGCTTCTTCACTTCACAACTCTGAAGTGCTTCTGTGAACATCGAGTGAAAATAGTGGTGATCGAGACATGACTCACAACAAGAGAAGACTGTGAGTAACCACACTGTGGTTTCTTTAGGGAGACTTTGATCTATGATCCAGTCTTCCAACCTCGTAGAACACCTGACCCTGAGTAGCACTCGCTTGCTTTTTCCAGCCTGGGTTGTGATTGCTCAGTGTGTTCAGTAAAGATATGAAAAGATGCATGAGCACTCTCCAACTGAGTGCTGACATGCAAGTTTGCTATTATCAGGAGAGTATGACTCAACTAAACTAAACACAGTGAAGGGTCTTAGGAAAGATGGGCTATGTTGGATATTCAGTTAATATATTACGGGTCTTGCTCTGTGTTGTGCTTTTGGCCTGAGTTTCTACATGTGTAGTCTTGTCTTTTCTCCTTAGTTTTTGTCTCTGTCTTAGTGACCACATTGTTCTGGATATGGTGGAAATAAATACTCAAGTGGTTCTGTTGAGACATTTCCTTTTCTTTAGTCAGCAGTATCCTGTAACTGGCTCAGGACCAAGTCTGTCCTCTAAATATTAAACTTGTGAGCTTAGCCTAGCTGTGGGCCGCTATCAGTTACTTTTATCTTTTACAGTTGTTTCACTGACTAATATTAGTTTTCTTTTAAATATAAAATGTGATTTAAAGCGATATATTCTTACTAGCTTCCCCTGTTTGTTGTGACTGTTGTTGTGACCATAGCCAGATGGCTTAATATGCCTGAAAATAATGGCGCTCAAGTTACTGTAGAGACAAAAGATGTACCTACAATTATGCCAAAATATATGTTGCTAGATGGATAAGTTATGTGTAAGCTATTATGTAAAGTGGCAAATGCATATTTTATCTTTGCAAATTTCTTTTTAAGACTCCTTGCTGTTGTAGTTGTGAACATATTTTGTGCTACTGTGTCCATGTTGGTACTGGTAACCTTAGTGCATCGCATGGTATTCATGGTTAACTGCCTTTGTGTGAGAATATTAAGGTTATGCAGGGTGTTCGACTACTGTTTATTTCATGAACTGTGGGATTTTTGGGCAGCAACGATTGTGTTCGAATACTGATTTGGAACCTCGCTTACCATGGCAGCGACCCGAACTTCGAGTTCAGAGCATGATACCATAGTGATTATATTGGCGTTCAGTGTTACGTGTGTGTGTGTGTGAGACTGTTGACAGGATCATGAAGAGTGTGCCAGGTCTCCATTTTGTGTTTATGTGGGACTTGAGCTGACTGTTACCTTGCACTTTCTTTCTTGTTTCATATTTCTCTTGGTGAATATGAAGGAGGTTTAGTTGAACTCTGGTTGATAGTGGTCGAGTACTGTGCCGCGGTGAAAAGTTTCTGGAATATCCTTTTACCATCCTTTGTTTCGACCCTCCCTCAGTCGGGCTGTACTTTTTAATGATTTCCAGCCATTCATTAACCAGAAAAAGGCTTACTCCTAGAGGATTTGGCTAAACCAAGTGTGCATTCTTCACTTGCAAGAACTTCACTTACACATTACTCAGTCCCATTCACTTTCCCGTCCTTTTACCGCTCACTTATCCTGCCACTCTCTTGTATCTCTCTCTTCCATTCCAGCTCTGTCTGGCCAATAAACCGTTTGTGCTGGGGGAGAGCAACCACCAGTATTGTGTAACTTCTTTTCCCCCCTAAACCCCTCCCTGCTCTATAAAGCCAAACGGGGTCTGGCAGACTGCTCGCTCAGTTTGTTCTAAACACCAGACCAGGACACTAACAAAAGATTTCATTTAAAGTATCAGGGTGAGAGGTTAGCCAGCTCCAAGACGGACACTAATAAAACAGTGGGATGGTCTGCATGTTCAGTTGTGGTGGCAGGCAAAGTGGAAGTAAAAACATACATTTAAAACCAAACCAAAAAATGCTTCCTAATATATTTAGATCCGTTTTCTGGCTGGATTCATTTTGAATGCACGTTTTAAAATAAACCTCCTGTAAACTGTCATTTTTTATTTGATTGACATCTCAGTTGGATGAAGTCCAGTTGTAGGCTAGCCTTAGATTTGAATCTGTTGCCTTGGGATAGCCTGTACTGGCCACAGCTGCAGCTGAATGTCTTTCAGAGACATGACAGGTGCAGCTGTATTAGGTGACCTTTGACCTTTTGCCTCAACATGGTGACCCAGCAGTCCTGTCACCTGTTAATGTCAGGACTTTGTAGCAAAGATATCTTTATAAAGTGCAGCCTCAGAGCGTCGTCTGGTCACCACTTACAATTACAGGATAAGAATAGGATTCATATGTGATGGTGCACACTCTCAGCTTCAAGTATGTTTGATATACAGGTGAAAATGTCTCCCAGTAGAGGTTTTTACTTATGTGTACCTCGTTTAATGAGTAGCTCAAGCTTATAAAACTTACATTACCTGGAGCTGAAGTATTTTTGCTTGCTGCTAATTGTTGTTGGGTGAGTGGCTCTCTCTTTAATAATCCGCTCCAACTTCCTCAGGACCTGGCCCAAAATTCCCTTTTCCAGCAGCCGTGTTCTGGCTTGCTTCCAGCAATTGCACCTTCAGTGTGGTCCTCTCTCTTCTGTGCTTTCTCTCAGCTTTAAAGCAACAAGCAGACACCTTCTTTGTAACTTTAGCTATCAAAAAGGACTCATGCATGTAATTTTAAAAAGTCCTTTTAATACAGTACTTATAGCTACGTGACAAACATGTTGCCTTCCTCATCAGTGAGCTGTTTTTTTTTTTTTTGTTTTTTTTTAAATAAATGAGAACATAGGGTGTTCA